>VOPJ01013458.1:60164-137253 GCA_014673585.1 Semibalanus balanoides
TGCCTGGGCTGAACCTCCCTGCTCCCACCCCTGCCGCTGCCACCAGCCGACAACTGACCTGAGTTGGAGGCGTCCATGCGACTGAAGTGCCTGGGCTGAACCTCCCTGCTCCCACCCCTGCCGCTGCCACCAGCCGACAACTGACCTGAGTTGGAGGCGTCCATGCGACTGAGCACGTCCTGGATGCCGGTGACCTTTGACCTGTCCTCCAGGAAGGAGGAGGTGTCGGTGGTGGCGGAGAGGGCGGTCCTGCGGCTCGACTGGCCGTCCGTGGCTTGAGTCGACACGGGCTGAAGCCGCCGCTCTGCCCAGCAGCACATACGGCACAGTTAGCAGAAACACGGAACAAACACCAATGCAATGCAAATACGGCAAACTGTTATCCGCACAAAAAACTGTTAGCCCAGCACAACACAACATCTTACACACACCACTTTCAAAAAGCAGCTAAGCGAGCACCTGGGAGCGTCCGATCCACCCCTTACCTTTTCTGTTGGATCAAATAAAGGGAAATATTTTGCACGCGAGGCTGACGAATGATTATGACTTTATTTGAACTCTCCATTTATTTTACGTATTAAAAACATCGCCTTCTTGTAGCGGAACATCGCAATGAAACTTTTAAATCATTTTTAGTCATTTCATGTCAAAATCATACCGAGCAGAGAGACATTTTGTTTAAAAGCATCTCCCAAACATTACGTCCTGACTTTATAAATAAATCACCCAAGGAACAACTACGTATTATACTATACGGGACTGCCTCCACCCGCTGCGGCGCGTCGGTCGGTGGCCTTGTTTTTTCTAAATGTATTAACTAAAAATTCTCAAGCGATTTGCTGAATACTTTATTGATTTTGTCGTCTGGCAATCCCACTTAACCTGGACGTGGTGTGCTCGAGAAGTGTCGGTGGCTTGGCTTTGATATTAAACATCAGAGCGAGCTGTGCCGTTGGCGGGCGGTCGCAGTTTAACCGCGTATCTTTATTTTCAGACAGGGTGCCTTTGATTTTAAGCTATTTGCTTTTGCACCTTTCTGATTTATTTACATATTTTGTTTCATTTATGTTTAATAAACTTGATGATGATGATGATGATCCGAAACTCCGATTAACCGATCGTTATTTTACCAGTTTCATCAGCAAAGTATCAAGGTGTAGTTGCTATTGTACTCACCGGACTCGCCGATCTGCTGGTTTTCGCGATCAGACACATCGCCAGTCACTGTCGGAGCAAACAGGGCACTGTTAGACGCCATGGAGCTGCTTTGGTTTCATTCAGTGCATGGTAGAACCCAAGGTTACTAGTAGAACCGAATGAATATTTCAAGAAAGGGAACATTCCATTCCAATTATTATGTAACTTAAGTTATGTAACTCGTAAATTTTAGCTCGTAATGCTCGTTAAGTAAAAACAAATATGTAACTCGAAAATTGTATATACCACAACGATAATATATCAATCCAACATTCGAAGTGGCTATAAAGTAACAAACTTTGGCATCTAGCAGTGGAAGGCGAGTTCTCCTTCGGCCGTCAACCCAAGCGCACTACTGACCTCTATCGGCAGCGCGCAGCTTCTGCGGCTGGTCGTCAGATGTCGCCCTCAGCTGTGTAGTTCGCAGCGCGCCGCGAGAGGCGCTGCCAGTGCCCCCTGGGGTTGCCTTCCGCAGCGGAATACGCGAGTCTGCCGGGGTGGCCGTAAACAGGACGATTAGTCTTTGTCAGCGCCTCTTCAGAGTCTGTGGCGCGGGGGGAGCGCTGCAATCCGCACACCGGCGACACTTCGCCACAGATGAGGGCTGATTGGGCTTGTGCAAACGCGCTGATGCGGAGACAAATACGGGCCGAGTAGCGATATCTGCAGATACAAGGGTCTGCAAGACACTTTATCCTAATGAGCCTGAACCTGTCGAGTGTCGTGTCCTGAGTATCCGACCTTGAGAGAGCCCCACCGCTCAAAACACGCACTAAAACAGCAAACGACTGTTCGAATAACAACCACCATTCGGCTTTGTTACTCGACTGCATTCCGAATGAAAACACATAGAGAATGCATGCATTGAATGCACGCACAGTGCGTGATTGAAAAATAAGCTTTCAACTAGACATGCAGTTTCCGTGCGAGCTTGTCAACAGGGGCAAAACGAGAACTATGCAGAAGCAGGATGGTTGGCGAGGCAGCATCTACCGTCCACAGTCAACATGTTTATGAATGACAATAGGTATCCCTGGGTATGGGTATTGGGTAACAACGTCTATTGTTAACTGATAACAAATTAGCGGGCCATTCGACTCGAGTGTATCGCTGCCTCTGATTCTCCCCGTCTCTGACATTTGACTCGAGTGTACCGCTGCCTCTGATTCTCCCCGTCTCTGACATTTGATTCAGGTGTACCGCTGCCTCTGATTCTCCCCGTCTCTGACATTTGACTCGGGTGTACCGCTGCCTATGATTCTCCCCGTCTCTGACATTTGATTCAGGTGTACCGCTGCCTCTGATTCTCCCCGTTCTGACATTTGAACTCGGTGTCCACTGGCCTCTGATTCTTCCGTCTCTGACATTTGACTCGAGTGTACCGCTGCCTCTGATTCTCCCCATCTCTGACATTTGACTCGAGTGTACCGCTGCTTGATTATCCCCGTCTCTGACATTTTGAGCTCGGGTGTGAACGCAGCCCTCTTAAATTCCCCGTCTCTGACATTTGAGACTCGAGTTACCGCTGCCTCTGATTCCTCCCCGTCTCTGACATTGACTGCGGGTGTAGCCGCTGCTTATGATTCTCCCGTCTCTGACATTTGATTCAGGGTGTACCGCTGCCTCTGATTCTCCCCGTCTCTGACATTTGACTCGGGTGTACCACTGCCTCTGATTCTTCCCGTCTCTGACATTTGACTCGAGTGTACCGCTGCCTCTGATTCTCCCCATCTCGGACATTTGACTCGAGTGTACCGCTGCCTCTGATTATCCCCGTCTCTGACATTTGACTCGGGTGTACCGCAGCCTCTAATTCCCCCCGTCTCTGACATTTGACTCGAGTGTACCGCTGCCTCTGATTCTCCCCGTCTCTGACATTTGACTCGGGTTTGTACCGCTGCCTCGTGATTCTCCCGTCCCTGACATTGATCCGGTGTCGCGCTGGCCTCTGACTTCTTCCCCGTCTCCTGACATTTGGACTCGGGTTGTACCGCTGCCTCTGATTCTCCCCGTCTCTGACATTTGACTCGGGTGTACCACTGCCTCTGATTCTCCCCGTCTCTGACGTTTGATTCCGGTGTACCGCTGCCTCTGATTATTCTGCCCGTCTCTCACCGTCCTCGTCCCTGGTGCGGGAGGTGGTGCTGCGGTGGGAGAACCGTCCAGCCGAACTGCGCCGCTGAACCATCGGACTCTTGGTCTGCACCAGCGTGCTGAGAGGGGAGCTGGAGCCGTCTGGAACAGCGACACAGACAGACAGCCGTCAGCACAGAGCGACACAGACAGCCATCAGCACAGAGCGACACAGACAGACAGCCGTCAGCATACAGAAGCGACACAGACAGCCATCAGCACAGAGCGACACAGACAGACAGCCGTCAGCACAGAGCGACACAGACAGCCGTCAGCACAGAGCGACATTGGGCCTGCTGCAGATGTCACAGCGGCACGTCACAGGCACGGCAAATATACAACACCACAGAACAGCGTGTGTGAGGAGCTCCTGCGAAACTGTGGCTTTCAGGGTGTTGTATAATGGTATGGCGAAAAATATCAGAACATCGCGATACCCCTGCAGACAGACCAAAACAAAAACGACAATGCTAACTTATCTCGCCTGAGAGACCAGCAAGCTTCGCGTTTCCGCCTCAAACGCTCGGCCGGTTTAATGACCATTTTCAGCACCAAACCACTTCCGAACTACAGCACATACAGCGCGCGGGACTCCAACACGTGTCGCCTCGCGGCGGACAACACACGGCGCGCGGGACAAAAGCTCGACATTACGCCGCCTGCTGCGGTAATGATGCGTCACTTGGCGACTGTTTGGGTGTCCCGGTGACTCAACAGAAACACCCTGAGCGGAGCTGTCGGCAGGTTTCATCGGTCATCACCCCGCGGTACAGAGAACGAGTTTCCGATGGGCACAGTCCACAGAGTCCACATGCAGCTATAGGGTCCGAGTGTTGCTGATGTGGTGGTGTCGAGGATTTCGACATCCGCCCCGTACAGCGTACAGTGGCAGACAGGAGTGGCTACAGCGTACAGACTAAACTGCGAGATATCACCACTGAAATCGCCCTGACATGTCTACCAGAATAGATAAATACCGCCAGTGTTTTTGGTAGCTGACCTATGCTACGATCAACTAGTCATTGTTCAAATAACTCACAAATATGAGGCGTGAAGTACAATTTCAGCATATTAATATATAAGTTCAATTTTGGCCATTTCGGTCAGCATAATACATCACTTTAATCGATCATCAGGAAAAGCTGCTTGGTTGACGGAGTGACGTAAACGGTTCACACAACCACGTTCACTGTGTTGTGGTAAAAAGTGAGCGGCTGCAAAGTGCATTGTTAGCTCATTGCAAGATCAGTTACGGAAAATGCAATATCGCATACATAATGGTGTGGACAATCATATTCTACCGTTAGAGAAAGTCGAATTAGAACTATGCTACGCAATAAAGCTGCCTTTATGCCATGTATAACTGAACCCACGGGTTTATCAGTGAGAATTTAAGAAGGAAATGTATTATTGTTAAAAAGTATGAATAGGTATATAATTTGAATGGGCATAAAATACAGCCGAAATATTACAGAATCGCGTCCTTTTGACAAGACACAACTCGTTTATCACATGGACTTGAATATCGAAATCGAATTAAATATTTTGTATTATATTTGTTGTTTATATCATAATATATATTATATATATATATAATATAAATATATATATATATATATAATATATATATATATATTGATATAGAATAACCGTGATGACTCAGACAGCGCTGCTCGGACACGAACAACTTCCTGCACCGACAACACGCTATGAACCGTGCACACTGAGCACGCCTTGTCCGTGCCCGTACCGTGAGGTGAGCTTGTCGTGGGGTGAGCACGCCTTGTCCGTGCCGTGAGCACACCTGTGTCCTTGCGGTGAGCGGCGGCAGGAAGTGACGGCCGGCGGCGGAGGCAGAGGCGGACACGCTGTCACACACAGCCGCAGCCACCTGTACCGGCCACTCAGCTGTGATGATGGGAACGTTCCCAGCTGGGCGGCACGGCTGCAGCCATGTCCACAGTCCACACCGCCACGCTGGGGACTCGTATCACACGGCACACCCCACCGTCACGGAGGCAGGTACCGTGCTGACGTGCTACAACTAACGGAGACAGACAGAGTTATATGCCGTGTCATCGCAGAGCCGATAGCTGCCGACATTTACGAGCACATGACACATCTGTTGACAAATGTTGATGGCGGTATATTGGATTTACACGAGATCTTCCCACGGGATTCGGGCGAAATGCGTCGTTTACAAGCCTGACATGACGCGAACGCTGCCTCTGCGGTCACGGATTTCATCTGGCTTTACAGACATTATCGCCGGCCTCCTGCCAATGACTGACAACTGACTCAGGATCCGGGATGGATCAGCGTACCGTACACAGAGAACGGCACCAGGCGGCCACTGACCGCTGACCGCCACCCTGCAGTTCAATCCCCACACCGGCCACATGGGCGCGGCCGGCGGCGGCGGCGGCTCGGGGGATAAAAACCCGCCGGCGAGCGGCGGCGGTACCGGCGCGTCGGCGTCTCAGGACCAGACCGGTCTCTGAGAGGCTCCATCATACATCGGCCGCGCACAAAAACAGCCCCCGGGAAGACCGGGCCGCGGCGACCGCAGTCGAGGCAGCTCCAGCCGCAACGCAGCTCAGCGCAGCTCAGAGAGAGAGAGAGGCAGGAAAAACGTCGCCCGTTAGTCCGTCACCAGTCACTCACAGTCCGTCACACCAGTCCGTCCGTCACCAGTCACTAGGTCGAGTCCATCACACCCCGACCGTCACGGAAGGAACCGCTCACATCGTCTTCCTGCTCGGGACTTCGACACGAGCGAATCGGACACGAGCGGATGTTTTCGGTGCATTGTTTGACACCGCTTGTCCATTGTATGATCACCCGGATGCCTGTTTCCACTCCTTTTTTGTGTCCCGCTGAATTGTGTTAATTGATTTCCTCCGACCGCAACTGATAAGCCGATTGTTGCGCAGTAGAACAATTTCCGGCCATTGCAATGCAGGGTGTGCCGGCGACCAAGTCCATTCAGCTTGTCCGTTTCATCGTCCGATCACTTGGAAAACTCTTGCCGAGTCAGCACGGCAGCCAGCGACAGGTGGCGAACGAGCCAGCCGGTAAATAACCACATTACCATACAATTGCCACATGATAGCCGGCGGCCCGACCGGCCGGTGCTAAGGACCTCTAATTACCACCGGAGACGGAGCGGCCACTCGGTCCGGCCACTCGGTCCGGTCCGCCGCTCGATCCATCAGCAGTAGCGAGCCCCGCAGACCAGCGCGACATTGTCAGCCGGGAATCCAGCGATCCAGTGAGCTCAGGTGCCGGGCAATACGCAGGAGGAAGGCATCAGTCCGCCAGCAGTCTGACCTGTGAATCTGTAAACCTGGTGGGCGGGGGATTGTGGAACTGAGGGGCTTCTGCAGCCAATAAACTGGCTGATATAGGCTGGAGACAGCCGGTATAGGCTGGAGACAGCCGGTATAGGCTGGAGACAGCCGGTATAGCTGGAGACAGCCGGTATAAGGCTGGAGACAGCCGGTATTAGGCTGGAGACAGCCGGTATAAATGGCTGGAGAAACAGCCGGTATAGGCTGGAATGACAGCCGGTATAGGCTTGGAGACAGCCGGTATAGGCCTGGAGACAGCCGGTATAGGCTGGGAGACAGCCGGTATAGGCCCCTTGGGATGACAGCCGGTATAGGCTGGAGACAGGCCGGTTAGGCTGGAGACAGCCTGGTATAGCTGGAGACAGCCGGTATAGCTGGAGACAGCCGGTATAGGCTGGAGAACAGCCGGTATAGGCTGGACGACAGCCGGTATAGGCCCTGGAAGCAGCGTTAAATAGGCCTGGAGACAGCCGGTATAGGCTGGAGACAGCCGGTATAGGCTGGAGACAGCCGGTATAGGCTGGAGACAGCCGGTATAGGCTGGAGACAGCCGGTATAGGCTGGAGACAGCCGGTATAGGCTGGAGACAGCCGGTGAGATGTCACGGCCGCGGCGACAGTGTCGACAGTGTCGATGGTACTCTGCAGGTGACCGGCTGCACGGCACTGTCGACCTGCCACACCGGGCCGCACCCCTGCAGACAGACCATCTCCACTCCTCGCAGCGGGACGTCTAGGAACCAACCGTCCAGTGAAGGGCGTGCCGCGCGATTCCGTTGGCAAACCCGCTGCCTCCACCTCCCCCGCGCTCCACCGCCCACACGATTCGCCAGTGTCGTGCAGCGTTTGTGACAATGGGTAGTGGGCATGCTGTTCTGTCCCAACTGTATCCCGATAGCCGGCCCCCGACCAACCGTCTCCTGTTTCCACAGCCACACCGTAACCGACCCCCGACCAACCGTCTACGGCCGTTTGAAATCTGCAACGTGCACCGGCCGTATTATCGGCCGGAAAGTCTTCAGAGACTTTGAATGGGCGATGGACGCCGGTGATAACGGCGGCGCGGGCCGGCGGTGTGCTGGTGGGAAGCTGGCCGTCACGTGCCGGACGAGAGATACGCTGGTACGGCTCCGGTGCCAGGAACTACTCCGGCTCGGGGCCGCACAGCGCGCTCACTGCAAACGGAGTGAAACTGACGGCCGACACACGCCTTAGTTGACCTGCCAGCGCAGTGCACGGGTGCTACGTCCCGCCCTGGCTTTGAAGTCTGACATTTCTGGAACTGGTCTGGTGACGATGGATGCCACTGTTCACAGCTGGTTTAGCTATGCCGTGTCCTGTTCGACCTTGCTGCCATGATCTCCGGCCGCTAATCCCATCACATTCCAGCAGACCGTGTGGCGTGTGGCGTGCAGTAGGCAGAAGGCACCTCCGGCCGCTCAGAGCAGACCGAGTCGCACCAGCCGGGCACGGGGGCGAGGCGGGCCGGCCAGCCGCGCCCGGCACCGACCGGTCGCAACGCGGAGAGTTGACCCCTGCCGTGAGTACGCCGCCGCACCTGTGTCCAGCCACATACAGAGCTGTCCCAACCCAGGCGATTCGCCACACTGAACGACGCCCGCGAGTGACTGGGTACGCGGGGGAGGGGGGCAAGATCGTACCTGAGTGTTTCCGCTTCTGTCGCTCCAGCTCGGCGTCGTATATCTTCATCCTGTCCCGGATGGAGGAGGCGATCTCACGCCGCTGGACCACCATGGTGTCGGAGTGACCCTAACCTGGCGTCAGGGAGACCTCAAATTCGAGCTGAATTTCCCAGAGACGCCGCGGCCCTTTTCTGGTACGCTCTTGGTCAAGTAAGACGGAGGCTGGAGCGTTTGTCAGAGAACCATCGCCAGTTCCGAGTCTGAGACCTGCAGAGCCTCCCCTGACCTGAGCCTAGGGGCCCCGCAGTATACGGCGAAACCTGCACACTGTACCGTGCCTGTCCTCTGTACCGTCCGTGGCAATGTCAGCGACAGCGGCCGACCCGGTCCTCTGCTGGCTCACTCTCAGTCCCACTTCTGACCGCACACTTCATCCGCCACCGACACGCGTCTTGACAGGAGCGGAGCGCACAAGTACACCTCCCCCTGCCGCCGGCGACGTCGTACTGACGTGCTGTACGGTCCGGCCGGCCGATACTAGCAGCCGGCTCAGCTGGCGGCGGCTCCGCCCGGCGCGGCACCGCCGCCGCTGCCGCTGCCGCTGGCGTCACGGGAAACCGGCCCCGGAGTACTCGGCAGCGGCAGCAGCGGCAGAGACACCGGGCCGGTGACCCGAGGGAGGATATGCGGCACCCCGGTCACATGAGCAGCAGCAGCACGGCAGCGGCACGACACCTGTTCAACAGCAGCTCAGGAGCTATTCACATTCAGTAGCTCTTCAGCGATATTTCCGAGGAGCGGAGTGGAGATGCAGCGCTCTAGCAGTTTTCAACTTCCATGGGCATTGCATGAAGAGGGAGAGAGCAAATTTGTGCAGCGATTTGTGGCATTAAAAGACAGGTAAGACCATGGTTTGAGGAAAATGTGTAGTCCTAAATCCTAATGTAATTAAAGCATGATGGTGGTGAAACGCCGTTTTTCATCCCACACGATCGGCCACGCCTGCTAATTCCACTCGTCATTTCGCTTTGCACATAACGGCATTAACACGCATGCAGGAACGTCTCAATCTCGATAACGTGTTCTAAGAAGGGCGAACTGCACACACCACAGCATGAATCACGCTGGCACGTTGACATCGGCGCCACAACAAAGCCCCGCTGTCCTCGACACCGGTTACCAGCAAACCGCTGTCGACGTGGAGAGCCTCATGTCTGACGTGAAGTGAGCCGCTGGATCTCACTCGTGACCCAGTGTGAGCCTCTGGACATTTCAGGCCCGAATCTGTGTCATGACGGCCGAAATTACCCACCGTGACTACGCACGATAAACGCGCGGGAACGGTCGCCGGCGCCTGTTTCGGCCGCTTTAAAGGCCAGCCGAGCGGAACCAATCAGCCGCCTGGAACGCCAGCTGATCGGCCCTCCCCGAGAGGTTTCTGTACCGCCCTGACTGACCCTGGTCCTCACTGGTGCCAGCCCCTCCTGTCCTGTCGTTCCCGTTCGTCCGTACCCGACCGACCCGGTCTTCACTGGAGCCTGTTTCTCCTGCCCCGGGCTGAGTATCGCCACAGTGGCGACCCACCTGACCTGACCCCGTTCCTCCTCTCCTAACTGCAGGGCTGTCCTGCCTGACTGGAGCCTGCCTCAGTGGCGACCCACCTGACCTGACCCCGTTCCTCCTCTCCTAACTGCAGGGCTGTCCTGCCTGACTGGAGCCTGCCTCAGTGGCGACCCACCTGACCTGACCCCGTTCCTCTCTCTTCCTAACTGCAAGGCTGTCCTGACCTGACTGGAGGCCTGTCTCAGTGGCGACCCACCTACCTTGACCCCGTTCCTCTCTCCTAACTGCAGTGCTGGTCTGCCTGACTGGAGCCTGCCTCCAGATGGCGACCCACCTGACTGACCACCCGTTTCCCTCTCCTAACTGCAAGGGCTGTCTGCCTGGACTGGAGCCTGCCTCAGTGGCGACCCACCTGACCTGACCCCGTTCCTCCTCTCCTAACTTCAGGGCTGTCCTGCCTGACCGGGGTGAGAAGCTCAGCTCAGTAGCCCAGCTTATCACGCACGCCACCAACCGGACCAATAGGTAGGTATTTAATACCGCTGCCTCTCCACTTCTGCAGCCTTCAGCAAGCTGTGCTAGCGTCAACGCACCGCCGCGAGAACACCTGGGCCGGATTGTTATCTTTGCAGAACATCAATATTATCCGAACAGGACGTAAATTACCACTTCTTATAATCCCCACCTGAGCTAATGTAATGACGTTCGCTAATAGTTTTTGTACCGATGATGGGTAGATGTGCAATAAGCGGCAATCACCAAGGACATAGATGTTATCCAACGGTGGCGGGTTTTTGTGAGGGAAGCAGAACACATTAATCTCCCGATCGGCGATGATTCTAACGGATAAAATCATGTTCATCCGTGCACAAAGCTGGAAAGCGCATTGGGGTTGCTTAAATCGTGGATTGTCCATGCCATATTATCCCCTAACAGAAGTACGCAAAACTTCATGTAGCTTTTGATCCGGTGTAATTCCTGGAAAATTGAACGGCGCCCCGTAGTTTCTACATGCATCGGAAAACCGAACTTGAACATTTGTTCTCCATCGCTATGGCCAAACCTCGTCTGGCAACACCTGTTGTCTGCCGTCAAAATCGGACTCCTCGGGTGTAGACGCCAGAGAGCGAAGACCCGCGGACTCATGAGACCTAACGCCGGGTGCGTGATGACACCCATAGAAACACCGTCTGTGTGACGACCCGGGCAGACGGCTTCCATCTTCTCCATTCAGGACGTCAGTCGTCAGACCATCCCATCTCCGTTCAGGATGGCGGACCATCCCATCTAGGTTCAGGGAGGACTCTCGTCTCCGTCCTCTGAATCGCGGATACCGGACACTGAATACCGGGTACCGAGTACCGGGTACCGAGTACCGGGTACCGAGTACCGGGTACCGAGTACCGGGTACCGGGTACCGAGTAACGAGTACCGAGTACCGGGTACCGGACACTGAATACCGGGTACCGTGTACCGTGTACCGAGTACCGAGTACCGAGTACCGGGTACCGGGTACCGGGTACCGAGTACCGGGTACCGGAGGCGGCAGACTGGATACAGACGGTCCGCAGAGCGGCGCGTCGTCTGCCGCCGCGTGCGGAGCCTGGTGACAGGGCTGGAGACCACATCTACTCATAGTTGCTGTGCGGTCCCGCGCTCAGTCTCAGTCCAGCACCGGGACTGGAGACGACGGCTTCTCACAGCAGCCAGCTCCCGTGCAGCCCCCGTCATGTCTGTCTGTGCGCCTGTCCGTCTGCGTGGCTCAGGGTGGTGAGCCCGCCCGCCGCGCGCTTCTGGTCTGTCCCAGATAGCGACGGCAATTTCCCGGCTGGCGCATGGCCCGCTTTGTTCGCTCCCGCCTGAAGCGGCAGCTGCTCGTCTGGGCGGGCCGGGCGCGTCGGGCGGGGCTGGGGCAGGGGAGCGGCGGAGGCAGCCATCTGTGTCGGCCGTCACGGGGTGTGGTACACCACCCCGCCCCTCGGAGGGCCCCGTCACGGCCGCTGACACAGCTCCGTATCCCGTACTGCGCCGCTGGCTGACAAAGCTATCATCAGGTACGGACCTACGGCGCCGCAAAGTGGTAGCTCGGACAGGAAGGTCAGTCCGGTAAGCGGCAGAGGTCTGCCGGGGTCAGCCGAGGTCAGACCCGGCGACCGACGCGGCGCACCTGTATGTAATCAGTCGGGCCGCGCACAGCAGCGCTCCATTACTGAGCGTGGCGTACACCGCGGGGGTGGGGTGCGGGGCACTGTACCGTGACACTACCCATCACAGGAACGCTGCACGCCGACATCGTACATCAACATCTACATCGACACCGAACACCCGAAGCCGTCACCGCCACCCGCAACCGGCGACCGACGAGCGGAGGTCGTGACCCGAGCCGCACACAGGTGAGCTGAGGCGAACACTAGCCACGTCAACAAAAACGGCGCTCTGAGTGACCTCCGGTGACCGCCTTGTTACGTGTGACGTGTGGCTGAACAGACGGTACCTGCAGCTGAGGCTCAGCCGGCGTAAGGAGCTCGACAGACCTACGGCACGTGTTGACCAAACACTCACGGACTAACGCCGCGAGGAGTGACGAATGTCGTGAGGAATGACACAGCGTGGGAAGATGGCTGCAGTGCCATTACAGCCACCGCAGCAGGACTGGGCTCCAGCCAGTGCCGTCATTGCAGGGCGGTGTTAGGCTCCTCAGCCAGCGCGGCCATCGAGACAGCACCACACACGACCGGCGCCACCGCAGCCTACCAACAGGGTCAATAAACCAGGCTAAGGAGCAGTGAGTGGCTCAGCTGCAGCCGGCGCTCTGCCGCCGGCCGGCCATGGTCGTAAACGGGACCGCAGCTGATCTGCCGCCACACCGATTACAGCCGACAGAGTGTGGCGGCGGCCCACTGCTGGTCGCCGGCTGCGGGACCTCGGGACTGACCTCCGGCTGCGGGACCCGGGTCTGACCGCCGACCGCGGGACCCTGGTCTGACCGCCGGCCACGGGACCCTGGTCTGACCGCCGTCCCTGGTCTGACCGCCGGCCCCGGGACCCGGGTCTGACCGCCGGCCGCGGGACCCTGGTCTGACCCGCGGGACCCTGGTCTGACCGCCGGCCGCGGGACCCGGGTCTGACCGCCGCACAGTGTGGCCGAATGCCAGTTTAGCCTGAATTTATTCAAAAACCTGATTTCTGAATTGATGCTACGATGCCACTTATTGGTGGGAAAATGCTCCAAAGCTTGTTATCGTTAGAGTATTCATTTCTGGACCTATCTTTAACGCATTTAGGGCTATAATAATGTTCAAAGTCACACTCACACTAGTTCAATCAAAACGCCGCTGTTGTAGCGGAAAAAGTTCCCTGTTTTCACCGGCTAGGGCGCTGGTGCTCCCGGATAATTAATTTTTTGGAAACGAGGCATCAAACAGATGCAGAAACTCATTAGGATTATATTTGAAGCTGTTATAATGCGTTTTCTGTAGTAAATCTTGGAATTATTACTTGCTTAAATAGGAACCTCCTTCACATTAAAACGTTTCAGAAAAGTACTTTGCAAAGAAATAGAAAGAAAAAAACAAAACGAGACTCAAAAGGCCTCAAGAAAAAAAATACTACGACTTGATTCAGGCGTACTTCTGGCATAGGCGCGAACAATAGTTGGCCATGCCCCAACCTGCCTCCCCGCCGCTCATTCAGCTCTGAACTTGTCGCGACGGCCTCGGCTGGCGATGACCCGACCCAGGCTTGGGCGGCGCCGCAAACTCGGGCCTGCCACACGAAAGCGTCAGATACAATTTACAAAGAATGCCTTTGCTGTTACGTCACATGGATGGCAGCTACCAATAGCTTTTGATTGTCTTTCTGTGTGGTGTGTGTAAGGACATTGGGTTGTAGTGAGGTTGTAGGCATGTGCGGTCCCACGCTGAAGAACTTCAACGACCTGGGCAGGCGCCGCCGGACGGGCCCGTTCACCAACATTAAATCCCCTGGTCATAGGAAATAATGCAAAACCGCTGAGCACAGCTGCACTACTGGATTTAGCTATAGCCTTCGATTGCCGTCGCTACCTTTAAAATAACCTGAAAACGAGCTACCGCTTCCAGGTGGAACAAGAGCAAAGGAACCACCACCAGCAGGTGCAGAAATTGATTAGGTGAACATAGAGGGCCGTCAGAACGCGAATGGCGATGCTGCGAGTCACGACTCCGAGCCGCGGGCGGAAAGGCCAGTGGAACTCAACGACGGAACACCGCCGGGCGCCCCCGCACTGCGCCTTACGCTTGGCAGCCGATTTCGCATAGCGCTGAATCAATAGATCAACCATGCAGCTTGATTTCTACCGATTAAACACCGATCTTGGCAGGCCCGTCAGCCTGCTACCACAACTTGGACACTTCTAGCTGCAGCTGATGTATCAGCAGCAGTAGCTGCCGAGTAGGTAGTGACGGTCGTGTGAGCGATATAAGATCTTTCGTCATTTTGTGTCATGTTGTGTCATGAGTGTGACATAAAGAGACACCGGAAATGTATGTTCTCCTTTTTTAAGCCCACTGAGGGATTAGGAAACGGCAAATAAATAGCCAAACTCTGGTTGTAAAATAAAGTATAAAGCTCTAACATTTGATAACGGTCGTCAACACAGCTTCGATTTGATTATTTTACTCATTCATTACCATTGATATTAACGCGAAAGAACCATAATAATAAGAACCAGCAAAAGAACCATAATGCACGAACACTAGCGGATCCAGGGGGGGGTGGCAGAGGCCTTAGCCCCTTCCACATGTCGCCTGAAATGGGCGAAATTTGACACATTTTCAACTGTAGAAGGAAAATCCTAATTTAACTTGAGTTTACGCTGTTTGCTTAAATCTTTCAATAACGTAACACAGAAGCTAAATCATATGAGTTTTTCAAATTTGTTGAAACCTTTTGAATTCTAGCCCCCCAAAATCACACGTTCTGGATCCGCCAGTGCGCACTAGTCGTGAAGCAATATTTGCATAACAGCATATAATTAGTGTAGTTTAATCGCTAAAAAGTCACAGTAATCATTTAGCGAAAACGACAGGCACTACGAATAAATTCAGGCTAAACTGGTGTTTGGCCACACTGTGCGCCGGTCCCGGGACCCGGGTCTGACCTGAGTGCCGCAGCTACGTCCGCACACAGCGCGGTCTAGACCTGCGGATCTGCCCGTCGTGCGACATGGATCGGCCGCGGCCGTCCACTAGCCGGACGCCGGTGGACGTTGGACGTCGGTGGACGTCGGTGGACTCAGAACCCTCCACCGACAGCGGCAGCCTCACCGCTTGTTCTCCGGCTCAACGGAAGGTGACACACAGCTCGCTCCCCGAAGGAAGTGTGACGTCGTGACTGCAATCGTCTCAAACAGCGTCGAACGTGACTCGCTCAACTTGGAACTGCAGCGGACGCGGCGGCGACACAAACAACGAGAAGGAAGCTCTGAACTGCGCGGAAGAGCGTCACTGTCAGACGCCATCCGTCCGCTGACTCAGCCGTACCCAGGCGACATTCGCAGAAAAACAGACATCCTCCTGCTACACACGCGCCGAGTACCGAAAATCACGTTCACACTATGTGCCGGTTTCGTCAGGCGGTCAGACTTGGACCGAGTCAGAGTAACCCGCCGGAGGGCTCTCCGCCGACCGAGCTGTGACGTCACAGCGCGACCCCGTGACGTCACGGCGGTTCGCAGGAGTGTTGACTGAAGCTGCAGCTGACCGTATCCTGTGCCGGCAGGGTGCTCGTCGTCCCCCACCGTTCCCCGGGGCTGCGAGTGCGAATGTGTATGCCAGACCGGCAGTCGATACGGATGGCTGCGTGCCGCGATGCAACACAATCCGCTTACCATGATTACGGCATATTAACGAATAATCGCAAATGTTGCATGCTGAACGACACAGCAGCTGGACATTGACGTGCTTTAGACGCTCTCAGACGGCCGCAACCGGTTATACAACCGTTTGCCCGCAGCTGGGCAGTGCGGTCCAGCGACGGAGCCACAGTAACGCCCGCGTTATGATCTGATATCAATGGTGTGAGGCCGTGGAACCCACGTGCCGATGGCGGCGGTCATGTCACGGCCGTGGATGACGAAACGCGATGACAGTGGCGGGACAGTGGCGGTGACGACCGCGTGACAAGTGGGCGGTGCGACTTCTTTCAACTGTCGCGGTTTATTGTGTTTAATTTGTATAATCAATCAACTGGGATTCTGCCCCACTCACAGGTGCAGGTGAAGTCGAAAGTTAAAACCATGAAAACGTGAACGTTAAAAAACGTTTAAAAAGGTGAACGGGTTGGATTTCCGACATCCTGCCAATAACTGTATCTTTATTTTTCAAAATAGTTGGCTGTCATCTTGTTGTGGGAAAGCGTAGAGGAGACAGTCGGAGCAGCCTGTTCTCGAGGCCGTTCATCGGAGGAGGTGCTCACTTCTCAGACGTTTAATGAGATGCCAGGGGACGCCATGTAGTATGTACAAGCCTGCAACATGCACCATTTAACGTGGTGATCGTTTGCCGACACGACTTCTCTCTGCCATCAATCGCCAGATTAGGCTCGCCTTTCGGTCGGAATCAGTGTCCGTTTGATCACATCTGATGTCTGCACCGCGGGTTCAAGCCGTACCCCCCCCGTCTCTCCGTCCGACACGCGGCACAGCGCACGGCAGCTGATCTGAGGCGCCGCCTGGCTCTCCACTGAGGTCCGTCACGGAGCGTCACAGCCGACATGCGTGACGTTACAGCACGGCGTCACACGTGACAGGGTCTCTGGCCGGCGTACACAGGAACAGCAATGAGGAATAGCGTCACAGATCAGCGAGCCGGAATAAGCGTCACAGGACAGCGAGACGGAAAAGAGCACAGGAACAGTCGAGACGGATAGCGTCACAGGACGCGAGACGGAATAGCGTCACAGGACACGAGAAAGACGCGAATAGCGTCATAGGACAGCGAGACGGAATAGCGTCAACAGGACAGCGAGAACGAAATAAGCAGTCACAACAGGACAGCTTCGCCTGCAGGAGGACACGGCGTGCTACCACGGAGAAGGGATGTACAGGAGCGCCACTCCGACGCTTTGGCGACCGACGCTTTTTGGGCATGGCTGTATAGAAGGCCACACAGAAAAGAAAAACGTCGATAAGCTAGATGCTAGATGTTATTTGACCCGTAAGATACTATTAAAATAGCAACAATTATTGATCTTTAAATCAACAAAAAGTGAGCCGACATCCCATATGAATTATCAATGTGTCCCATAAGGGTCTCGCTGGAAAGGGGGCGGCCGAGCGGCGTTTTTCGTCTGAAATAAATTTTTTCCTGACTGAAAGCGTAGTTCGCCCTCAGCATGGTGAAAACCCAGGGAGTGGCGCTCCTGTATATTCTACTCCGTGGTGCTACCCGACCTCCAGGAATGGCGGCGACAAACCGGTCAGGCCCCGGCACTGTGCGTCCAGCTGACGACACAGCGACACATACACAACACAGGGGCTCCGGCTGCGAACACTGGCCCATACGAGACAGAGACAGGGTGCAGGAGCTGACAGTGGTGGACAGCCTGCTCCTCGGACACAGGCGTGGTATGCTGGGACGACACAGACGACCACAGAGGAGACACATTGGGTTCTGTTCCAGTCGCACTTCTAACCTTCCTCAATAGCTGCTCCCACTGGTCAATGTCGTATTCTTTAACCGGAGCAGTTGCATTTGGAGCAACTAGAGGAGAAAAGAAGGCGCGACTGGAACAGGCCCAATATGTGAGGAATGATGACCAGAGCTCCACCATCCGGTTGATTGCCGAGGCATGCTGGCGGGGTGACGCCTCCAGTGCAGGGTCCGGCAGGGTCCAGTCCCAGTCAGCAGGACACAGGAGGTCGGTGCACAGAATGCCGAGAGCTGACGACTTCGCACTCAAACCGTGGCCCTGTGCACCGAAGAGCCGGTACAGCCGATCATTCGGCTCAGGTCAGCCGGGACAAGTGAAACGAGCCATGATGCCCAGCCAGAGGTGAGCCTAATCTCACGATTAATGGGAGGGGGGCTCGGTTACAGCGCAAACGGCCATGCACCCATCCCGTACATGTTGAAGGAATGGGCTGGCTTTGACAATTTTGTCATGTCAGCCTCTCACCTAAGCATCCAAGACAACACCTCATACCTTAAACGTATCCTAAGAAACTGGCATTACAAATTACATGTTCGAATTGGGAATTGGAAATGAGCATTCAAAACCTCATGGCAATGTAGAAATCCTAAGCTACCAACAAAGCATAAGAAATAGTTTGAAAATATTGACGTGTCTACGAGTTACGACGAATAACACATCCGCACGTCTGAACTGCATGTTGCAACTAGATTTCGGTCTCGGTATGAGGCATGAGCGCGCCAAGACAGAGACAAGAGCGAGCTGCGCTCTCCGCTGTCCCAGTGAATAAGCAGCAGCTGTTATCCCAGCAGTACACGCGTGTCCGCCACGTGCCGATCAGGCCATATACTCGGAGTGGTGCAAGCTGAAATGGATGACCTGCAGTGGCGAGGCCGCTGCGCCGCGCCTCCTACTGGCCGCGGAGCGGAGGGCGTGAGGCCGCTCCGCCGCGTTCTCCTGCCGGACGGAGCGGAGGGCGGAGGCCGCTGCGCCGCGCTCCTACTGCCGGCGGAGCGGAGGGCGGAGGCCGCTCCGCCGCGCTCCTACTGCCGGTCAGTATTGTCCCCACTGCGGCACTAACTACGCCATCACCACCGCCGCCCAGACGGCGAAAAAATATGCCAAGACTGGTCACGGAACCGAGGGAAGTTTGGAATTCACGCTACAGAAAACAACGCACACAACTACCGAAATATATCTGACCACCTGTCCTGACAACCTTTTGATTGATAAATTCCTTCAGCACGTTGTTTTTCGCAGCAAGATTTAAGGGTTTCCTCTGCAGTGAGGAAAGGTTTCGGTCATTTGTTTCCGTCCTGCTGGTGCCCTGCAGCTGTTCTGTTCCGTTAGACCGCCAGCGGTGCAGCGTCGCGGCCGGGGTCGGCAGTACTGCAGTGCAGTGAGTCAGGGGTCCTCCCGGCAGGCGCGCGTGGCTCAGCTGCCTGCACACCACACTGCACCGTCCGGTCACGTGTCATGTGACGTCACCAGCCGCTGCAGCTGTTCAGGGCACGGACAGAGCCGTTACGTGGTGAGAGCCGAGAACGATACCCGGCCGTCAGAAGACAGTCAGCAGCTGATCAATACACGCCTCTCCCGACTGGCTTGATGGAGAAACACCGCTGGGATTGCACTCTACTTGACTAATGGTAGCGGGCGCGAGTAAAACATACATATCAGTCACGACAGGAATCGTCGGGGAGTTCCCTGGACCTCACGGCTACGTCAACGAACGTTCAGTTAAACAATGCGTTGGTCGGGATCCCCATCCTCACGCGCATATCAAAATGTCAGGTCATGCGAGGTAGCGCTTTTCAGGCTGTTTTCTTCGAAGCTTCTGAGGCCAGCAACGACAGCCACAGCTGCAAAGAAACCTTAGACGAGCACATCTGCCGATCATAAATAGAGCATGGCTTTTCCGGATAGCCTACCTTGCTGACGGGCTCACTTTCCGGAACAACATACTTCGGTCTCCAAGGGGCGAGGTGATGGCCCATGCTACTGCGCTTAATGTAAGGTGATGTTAGACACCGCATCCTTTGATGGCAGATGGCTCCGATCAATATTTACACGTGGAATCCGTGAAGTGCTTCCAACATAGCTGTGATGCCGACACCTGGCCTCACCGCCAGCGCCAGCGCCGCAGACAGACACGTCCCAGACATGATACACCGCCCCCTCCCTCCATCACTCCCCCCACAAAGACACGAGTCACAGGAACTGAGCCCGCTCCCGCCGGCCAGCATGACATAGCTGTAATCAGCTGCTCGCCCAGCCCTGATATACCGTCCGGGCCTCAGGAGGGTGACTGCCAACACCGCGGCGTGACGAGACCTCCAGCGCTGACATCGGCAGCTGCACTGAGGCAAGACAGAAGCAGCGGCCTCAGAGAGTCGGAAGGTCCCAGCGAGACAGTAGCGGCGGCGGCCCGGTGCCTCAGGAGGTCCCAGCGAGACAGCAGCGGCCTGGTGCCTCAGGAGGTCCTACCGAGACATCAGCGGCGGCCCGGTGCCTCAGGAGGTCCCAGCGAGACAGCAGCGACGGCCTGGTGCCTCAGGAGGTCCCTACCGCCCGTCGCCAGCTATGTCCGGTACACTGTATGAGTGTAGGTGCAGGCACTGTCAACGAATCACGGCAAACAAAATACAATATACAGCCCACTGAACGTTGAGTCAGCGAATGCTTATCCACGGGGCCGACGCAAATAAATATCTTCAAATCTCCGACGAAATCAGTCAGTTTTGATTCGAGCTGCATATATCTTCGACCTTTTTTGTCGGTGGAGTGATTGACAGTTTCTGTTCAGAACCTCTCAAAATAGCCCCCCGAGTCGGCGAGCTCAACATCGTTTGAGAGTACCATTGTTCGGCACGTCTCTGTCGGCACATTGCCCTCTCTCGGTATCAACCGGTGCTCAGGGCGAGCTGTGACGTCACAGCCGGCCGCGCCGCTCTGAGAACAGAGATCGACGCCACAACTGTTACCATCTTTTGTTATACCCCTGGCGTCTGCGTTCTGAAAGGCACGACACTGTGCGACACTGATGGAGGTACATTGGGAGTAACAGGCGCGATTGGAGAGCTGATTATCTGATCTGAGAGACGTCCGCCCGCCCGGCTGTTACTGGCGCAGAGGGAGAAGTGAGTGAGCGGACTCCTTGCACGCCTCATTACACTGCAACGCCGCTGCCAGAACGTATATAGAGTACACAGCACAGACTGGTCAATCAAGCAATATACGCGTCTCCGCGGGGGCCGACAGCTCAGGTGGAACAAAGCAGACCTGTCGCTTCTGACAGAAACTGCAGATCATACACACGGGCTACTGATACAATACGACTGATTAAGATGGTTGACAATTAAAGCGAAACTCATACGATGTACGAAATTAATTGCGGGAATCGAAGGGATTTTTACCCGGCAACCGGTTCGACGGAAACAGAATACGGAACAAGATAATATTTGTATGCAATTGTTGGACACAGCTGTCCATTGTACCGAGCGAGTGAAGGCGTCTGAATGAAAAGGTAAGAGATACAAATAGATAAAGGGGAAACAAAGAGAGCAAGGCTTCTGAGAAAGTTCTAGATCCTCCGTTGTGCGGAAAACAAGTAATAAATTTCGAACAATGCGTTTACGACGAGCAACACATCATACAAATATGCAATAAAATTGAAACGGCTTTCAAGCAGTTCTCCTATGCTTATTTTTAAATTAAATGCAACGTCATCATCGCAACGTTTCTCCTCCTAGATCTTGTAATTTAGCATATATCCTTCACAAATTGAGTTCACCGTCCTAATTATGATAATTGATACCTATGGAGGTAAGTGATTGCTCACCTGAGAGAACAAAGGAGAGGGTCAGCGAAACAGGTGTCAGAGAGAATAAAAAAGATCGCTTCAGAAGGAACAGGGGTAAGTTTTTGGCATTCTTTCAGTCCTCCGTCACCATAAACTGCATAAAACGCGGTTCTCTACATCCAAATTGTACTATATAGCTTTTTTAGCCCACGTCGCTGCGTAGCGTGCTACGGCTCAAACAGGTAAAATAAACCCCTACGCAAACGCCGGCCCCCAGCTGGCCACCGCGTTGATCCTTCCGTATCAGTCCCGGGTCCGGGTGGCGGGGTGGCGGGGTGGCGCCGCGCCGGGACGCTGGCGCTGCAGTCGGCGGGAAGCGGCACCGCCCGCTGTCTCCGCCACCCGGTCCCGCCGAGGTCACCACACCGCCGCACCAACACCAATTATCAGCCAGCCAATTAGCCACGTCGAGCCGGCCCGGCCGGTCCCGGTCCCGGGCCGACCGGCCACCCACCCCAGCCTGAACCAGCCGGGGCGGCACCGCAGCGCGCCACGCAGGGCCGGGTTTGGAGACGGTCGGCGGCGCACCTGACCGGACGGCCGGGACGTACCGGTGCGAGACTGGGCGGGACGTGCCGGGGCGGGACAGGGCGGGACGTACCCGGCCGTTCCCGGACGTGTCTGGGTACGCTCTCACACGGACACACCGGCCCGTCCCGGACCGCTCGGCCCGGACGCATGCTTCGAGCGGAGGGCATGCGTCGATCAGCAGCAGCAGCAGCAGCAGCAGCAGCAGCAGCAGCGACAGCAGTGGCAGCAGCAGCAGCAGCGGAGGCGGCGGCGGCGGCGGCGCAGCGGGCGGCCAGGTGGCACACTTTGGACGGACGGCTGCGGTCGGTCGGCCCTGACGGACGGCTGATCGCTGCTCCTGGGAACGGCGGCGGAGGCAGCGGCGTCCGGCGCTGCCGGCCGCGCCACCGCACCGGTACACTGCCACTGAGAGCGGACGCGGAGAGAGAGGAGGAGGAGACTGGCTGGCTGAGAGCAGCGTGAGAAAGAAGAGAGAGAGAGAGAAGGCAGGCTGAGACCAGCGTGGGAGAGGGGAGAAGCAGCTGAGAAGGCGTGGGAGAGAGGGGAGAGGCAGGGAGACCGGCGTGGATAGAGGGAGAGACAGCGAGACCGGCGGGAGAAGGGAGAGGCAGGCTGAGAACGGCGTGGAGAGAGGGAGGAGAACAGGCTGACGACCGGAGTGGAGAGAGGGGAGAGGCAAGGCTGAGAAACGGCGGTGGAAGCGGGGAGGAGACAGTGAGACCAAGCGTGGGAGAGGGGAAGGAGGCCAGGCTGATACCGGGTGAGAGAGGGAGGAAGAGGCTGAGAACCGCGTGTGGAGAGAGAGAAGAAGGCAGACGAGACCAGCCGTGGAGAAAGATGGGAGGAGGCAGGCCTGAAGGCGTGGAGAGAGGGAGGAGGCAGACTGAGACCGCGTGGAGAGAGGGAAGGAGCAGGCTGAGACCGCGTGGAGAGAGGGGAGGAGGCCAGGCTGAGACCGGCGTGGAGAGAGGAGAGAAACAGACTGAGTACCAGCGTGAGAGAGGGAGGAGGCAAGGCTGAGAACGGCGTGGAGAGAGGGAGGAGGCAGACTGAAGACCGGCTGAAGAGAGGGGAACGGAGGCAGGCTTGAGAACGGCCGTGAGAGAGGAGAGGCAAAGCGAGAACGGCGTGGAGAGAGGAGTCAGGCTGAGACCAGCGTGGAGAGAGAGGAGGAGGCAGGCTGAGACCGGCGTGGAGAGAGGGGAGAAGTCAGGCTGAGACCGGCGTGGAGAGAGGGGAGGAGGCAGGCTGAGAACGGCGTGGAGAGAGGGAAGGAGGCAGTCTGAGACCGGCGTGGAGACTGCGGTAGAGTAGTGCAGTCCAAATGCCCGCCGGGATTCCAGGGATTCCCGCCGGGAACGTGCACGGTCAGAACACGGCCCTTATAGTCACGTTCCCTGCTCAGTTCAGGGAAGACCATATAACTGGTATCTGTCCCGGTCAGACGTATTGAGACTACCATACCAGGACATAAGCTGATCACTCACCAGATGAGCATGTGCTGGGCTGCCATATCAGGCCTGTGAGTGGGAGTACGCAGCGGTGAGGTCGATCTGTTATGGTCTCTGGCATTGCCTCCCGGCAGGCGGCTCTGGGTGGCTGAAATGGCCCGAGCCGCCGCAATAGTGCCGTGTATGACCTGCCGGCCCACTTGCTTCCCGGCTATCGGTGGCCGATCTGTGGCGGGTCAGAAGAGGACCCACCCGCCGGGCGGTGCGCTGGGCCGGGATGAGCGGTCTGTCGTCAGAGCCGGCGGCACGGACAGCAGAGCCGGCGGCCGACAGCGTGACAGGTGTAGGCCGACAGCGTGACAGGTGTAGGCCGACAGCGGGACAGGTGTAGGCCGACAGCCGGACAGGTGTAGGCCGACAGAGGCCGGACAGGTGTTAGGCCCCCGAAACACCGCCAGGAACCAGTGAGGCCGACAGCGCGGAACAGGTGTAGCGCTGAGGCAGCCGGACAGGTGTCCCGGCACGGGCCCGACAAGCCGGACAGGTGTAGGCCGACGCGGGACAGGTGTAGGCCGACAGCCCGGACAGGTGTTAGGCCACAGCGGGACAGGTGTGGCCGACAGCCGGGACAGTGTAGGGACGGACAGCGGGACAGGGTAGGCCGACGCAGACAGGTGTAGGCCGGACAGCGGGACAAGGTGTAGGCCGACAGGCGGACAGGGTGAAGGCCGGACAGCGCGGACGAGGTGTAGGCCGACCCACGGCGGACAGGTGTAGGACGGCTGAGGACATTACCCAGGAATGCCAGGAATCCGGCACTGAACGCTGCCTGGTGGAGCTACGCGGCAGCGGAGACAGATGGGACGGGGTTGTTTCATATGAGCGGTACAGATGCCGCGACGCTGTGTTGTCGCTGCAGCTCTGTTGCGTGTGTTTTAGCGTGTGTTTTATATCGCATCACGTTCGGTAAATCAAATCGTCAGATAGCCCTCTACACGTATCCAGATTGGCTACACACCTCCCACGGAGTCTCGTCAATCGGCTCGGTATTAACACATTCAGCAGGTGTGAGCTGATCAGTTTCAGGAGCAGCCACGGACCTGTCAGCGCCCGGGGCTATGCGGCAGCACGCACCATCAGCACCACCGCGCACTGTGCGCCACGTGACCATAATTTAGCGTCCAAAATAGGCCGCCGTCGGCAAGCCGCGGGAGGCAGGAATGTTCGTCCCTCTGCGGCGGCGGCCCGACCCACCGGAGAGGAGACAGACTCCACGCGAAAGCCGGCGCGGCCCGCGGGCAGCGGCGACACACGGTCGTAAATCAGCGGCGGACCGCATGACCGATACTGCAGCGGGGCGGTGTCATCTCAGGCCGGGGTCATCTCAGGCCGGGGTCATCTCAGGCCGGGGTCATCTCAGGCCGGGGTCATCTCAGGCCGGCCCGGTCATCCTCAGGCCCGGGGGGTCATCTCATGCCCGGTTCTATTCCCTCAGGCCGGGGTCATCTTCAGCGGCCGGTCATCTCAGGCCAGTGTCACTCCTCAGGGCGGGGTCATCTCAGGCCGGGTCATCTCCAGGCACGGGGTCACAGGTCTACAGCCGCTGCCGAGGGTCACATCTAACGGAGGGGTCATCTTCACCGCGCCCGGGGTCATCTCAGGCACGGTCCTGAATAAATCTCGCAGGCTCGGTCGTCATACTCCAGCCGGGGTCATCTCAGGCGCGGGTCATCTCAGCCGGGTCATCTCAGGCCGGGGTCATTCAGGCCGGAGGTCATCTCAGCCGGGGGTCATCTCAGGCCGGGGTTCATCTCAGGCCAGGGTCATCTCAGCCGGGGTCATTCTCAGGCCGGGTCATCTCAGGCCGGTGTCTCTCAAGGCCGGTGCAGTACTCAGGCCGGGTCAACTCAGGCCGGGTCATCTCAGGCCGGGTCATCTAGGCGGGTCATCTCAGGCCGGGTCATTCAGGCCGGATCATCTCCAGGCCGGGGTCATCTTCAGGCCGGGGGTCATCTCAGGGCCGGGGTATCTCAGGCCGGGTCCATTCTCAGGCAGGGGATCATCTTAAATGGTGTCATCTCAGGCCGGGGTGTCATTCAAGGCCGGGGTCATCTTAAATCGGTTCGTCCATGCTCACGGCCGGTTCCATCTCAGGCCCGCGAGGGTTCCAGTCTCCAGGCCGGTGTCATCTCCACAGGCAACGGGCTCATCTCCCAGGCCGTTGGTCATCTTCCCGAGAAAACTGCGGTGTCATTCGTCAGGCCGGTAGGTTCATCTCAGGGCCGGGGTCATCTCCCCCCCCCCCCGCCCCCGCCCGCCCCCCCCCCCCCCCCCCCCCCCCCCCCCCCCCCCCCCCCCCCTCCCCCCCCCCCCCCCCCCCCCCCCCCCCCCCCCCCCCCCCCCCCCCCCCCCCCCCCCCCCCCCCCCCCCCCCTGGCGGTGGTCATCTTCAGGCCGGGGTTCATCTCAGGCGGTTTGCATTATCTCAGGCCGGGTCATCTCAGGCCGGGGTCATCGGTCAAGGCCGGGGTCATTCTGGAAAAGTCGGTGTATTCTCAGGCCGGTGTCATCATCAAGGGCCGGGGGTATCTCGGAGGAACGGTGTTCATCTGACAGCCGGGTTCATCTCAGGCCGGGGTCATCTTAACCGGTTGTCATCTCAGGCCGGGTTCATTCAGGCCGGGGTTCACTCAAGGCGGGGTCATTCCAGGCCGGGGTCATCCAGGCCGGGTCAATCTCAGGCCGGGGTCATCTCAGCCGGGGTCAATCTCAGGGCCGTACCGCCGCGTCCGATCCTTGAAATCCGGATGTTGCATACTCAGGACCGCGGTGTCAATCTCACCGGGCACGGCGATCATCTTCTCGAGCCCGGATGTCACTTCTCAGGCCGGGTTCATCTCAGGCCGGGGTCATCTTTAAATCGGTGTCATTCAGGCCGGTTCAATGCTACAGGCCGGGATCGATACGCAGGACGGTGTCTACTGCTCCAGGCCGGCGGGGTCATCTCAGCTGCCACGGGCCTGGTCCAACATCTGCAAGGCCGCGGGTCCACTCTCAGGCCGGGTTCACCGACGTCACCGGACAATCTTAAAATCGTTCATCTCAGCCGGGGGTCATCTTACAGAGGCTGGTGTCATCTTCAGGGCCGGTGTCATCTCAGGCCGGGGTCATCTCAGGCCGGGGTCACATCTCACAACCTGGCCTTGTCATCTCCATGTCGAGCCGGGCGTGACACTACCCTTCAGGCCGGGAGTCCATCCTCAGGCCGGGGTCATCTCAGGCGCGGGCGAATCTCAGGCCGCGGGCGTCATCTCAGGCCGGGTCATCTCAGGCCGGGGTCATCTCAGGCCGGGGTCATCTCAGGCCGGGGTCATCTCAGGCCGGGGTCATCTTAAACCGGTGTCATCTCAGGCCAGGGTCATCTCAGGCCGGGGTCATCTCAGGCCGGGGTCATCTCAGGCCGGGGTCATCTCAGGCCGGGTGTCATCTCAGGCCGGGGTCATCTCAGGCCGGGGTCATCTCAGGCCGGGGTCATCTCAGGCCGGGGTCATCTCAGGCCGGGGTCATCTCAGGCCGGGGTCATCTCAGCCGGGGTCAATCTCAAGGCGGGGTTTCAGGGCGCGGGGTCATTCGTGCAGGGCCGGGGTCAATCTCAAGGCGGGGTCATCTCAGCCCGGGGTACTCAGGCCGGAGGTTTCATCTCAGGCGGGGGTTCGCATCCTCAGGGCCGGGGATCTCAGGCCGTGCGGTCATCTCGAGGCCGGGGTTCATCTTCAGCCGGACCGGTTGCATCTCAGGCCCGGGGATCCATCTTTAGGCCGGGGTCATCTACCAGGGCCGGAGGTCCAGTCTCTCAACGGGCCGGGGTCATCTCAAGGCCGGGGTCATCTCAGGCCGGGGTCATCTCAGGCCGGTCATCTCAGGCCGGGCGTTCATCTCGGGCCGGGGTCATCTCAGGCCGGGGTCATCTTAAAACCGGTGTTCATCTCAAAGGCAGGTCATCTCAGCCAGGGTCATCTCAGGCCGGGGTCATCTCAGGTCGGTTTTATCATCTTCAGGCCGGGGTCATCTCAGGCCGGGGGTCATCTCAGGCGGGGTTCAATCTTAACCGGTGTCATCTCAGGCCAGGCGTCATCTCAGGCCGGTCCATCTCAGGGCCGGTCATTCAGGTCGGGTGTCATCTTAGACCGGTGGTCATCTCAGGCCGGGGTCATTATCAGGCGAGGCATCTCAGGCCGGGTCATCTCAGGGGGTCATCCAGGCGGGGTCATCTCAGGCCGGTTGTCATCTCAGGGCCGGTGTCATCTCAGGCCGGTGTTCATCTCAGGGCCAGGGTCATCTCAGGCCGGGGTCATCTCAGGCCGGTGTCATCTCAGGCCGGTGTCATCTCAGGCCGGTGTCATCTCAGGCCGGGGTCATCTCAGGTCGGTGTCATCTCAGGTCGGGCGGCGCCAATAGCGGCTCTCCCAGAGAGACGGGGCGGGGCGGGGCGGCCTCAGCTAACGCCGTACGCGTCCATGACGTCTCCGTCCGTCTCCGTCCGTACGCCGTCTGCGGACCGTTAGTGACCTTTGGGCCGTCAGTGACACGGTGAGCCGTGCCGGGGCCGGAGTCTCTCATTCAAACGCCGCAGTCGTACCGCCACTCCGTCTCGATGGGACGGCCGCCTCCTACCGCCACGCGCAGACCGGCGGACCACGCAAATACGGTGCCACTCTCGCAGGTGAAACAGGACAGGTACTTCACATGTTTACCAGACTGTCGAAAGGAGGCCGTATGTCTTTGGCATAATCTTTGAGAACGTTTGAACACAGGAAGAAGCCATGGCGGAGACGGGCCAGCGTCTAAGCGACGTTGGCTTCGAGCGCCGCTCCGGTGAACTCTGGACCGGGATGGAATAATAACCTCGACATGGCACGCCATAGCAACCACAGATGAGAGGTGGTGTCCCAATCACCAGCAGCTGGCGGCAGGTCGTGTTATCGATACCCTCGGTACCTACATTTTCATACGGCAGCGCTGCTATTTACGCTGACAATCTCTGCCGATTGCGTTGTTTGACCAGACAGCGCCCGGAGGGGTTTAATTAAATCCCAGTGTTTTTGTAGTTGTCCGGTTGAAAAGCGGGGAAGTTTTTCGTGTGGAGTGCCGTGGCTGGGCAGGTGGGCAGCATATCGCCTCTCATGGCAACCGCAGCGTGGGACGACGATGTGCAAAACTGGCTGAACCACGCCACCGAGACACTACAAATCCCTTTGTCTGGAGAAACATGCTCCGGACATTCAGAGCACAGCAATGAAATGGCTAATTCCCCGCGAGGAAGGAACCCCCCCCAGGAAAGCCCCCCCCCCCCCGACAGGAAGACAATGAAGGCACTTGGATACTAATGGATAGGGATTGAGATATGCCTCCCAAAGGCGTAACTTTTGTCAAATCATTGGGGGTGCACTTAGTTATTAAGAGCCCATTTGTACCACATCTTGTCATAAGCGTAATGCTAAATTCCCAAATTATTGAAGTTGTAGCTACAACCCCCTTTGCATTAAAGTTACACCCACGAATTGCCTCCTGCTCAGTCTCCACACGAACCGGAGAAACGACTGAACGCGAATTCTGGAGCTGCGTCCGACTTCGACAAAGACGGACAGATCGACCGGATCCTGTCCGATTGTCGCCCCGGATACCACTGACAGCGGACAGCTGCCGTTACCGAGACGGAGGCGAACCGTCACACCGAATACATCAGAGAAAGCCACTCATCAGCTATCCCTGCTATCCCAACATTGACACCCGACTGCTAATCAGTCATTCCAACAGAGAGCGCGGCGAAATTCCCATCCCACCACCACCGCGCCACCCCCCGCCGCCAGTCGAAACACACAAACACATCGGATCTGTAATCCGACCCGACATCGGGCGCAATCAGAACCAAATCAAATCCAGCGCGAGTGGAACGAACATCACAACACCCATGAAATATTAATAATGTCCCGGGTGATTGATTGCTGACGTGTGCCGACCTTCTCCGCAGTAGAGCCACGGGGAGCCACACATGTCGGTACTGAGGCGAGAGAGCGGACAAATCGCCGACATGGCTGCTGAACCGACCGACCGCGTGAACCGATTACCACCCCCACCCGCCACCGCATCGGCCTTCCGTGCCAGCTGTGTAATGTGTATTGTATAATGTGCCCGGCTGACGACTTCAGCTAACGACCTCAGATGCTCCGAACTAGAACCGTGAGTCACGGGGGCACTTTATGGAGGGTGGTAAGTCTGTGACCAGAGAGACTGTGTGATGGTCTTCATCGACTGGTTTTATGAGCCTGGAGCCCGCTCTCGAGAGGAGCGGAGCGAGACGGCTTCACTGGAGCGGTGGTTCGTTTCCTGGACCGTTTTATTGGCCCCCGTCCCAGTGAATGATTTGGAAGACCGCGGGACCGCGACCGTGCCCCCATAAAACGGCTGTGTAAAAAGAGGATGACTTTATAACACCATTGAAAGTGCGCTTTGTACTGAAGTGGGCCGAACTCACTGCTTTGTGGAGCATGACAGAGAGGTCTGCCTTAGTTCAACTAAGCCAGAGCTACGAGAACTACATCAACTGTCTCGACAGGTCATTCTGCTGAAAGTTAAACAGCTGAGATAAATCAACAGTCAGCGCCGATTCCAGTTGTGCCTGGGAGGGTGTTCCAGCCAGCATCAGACTTCCAATACTCGCAGCAGGCGCCATGATAACATGATCGTCAGCCACCTCTCATCATTCCTGTCTCTCCCCTCCACGCCCAGTGGAAGGGAACATACGGCACAGCTAGCCGGGCGGTAGCGACACGGGCTCCAGCCGACCGTGACCGACGACTCTGTGACGCCTCGTGACGCCTCGTGACGCCGCTGTGTGACGAGCCGACTCTCTCCTGCCCCGTCACGCCCCTCCTCCTCTGTGACGCGGCACGGAGACGCTCCCCTGGACCGCAGACGGCCACCTCCCGCCGTTCTCACGCGCCACACGCCGAACAAACACCGCGCAAAAACCCGCCTATCGAATGTGCCGGCTTTAAAGCTCGGCGGCGCGGCGCTGAACCGTTAGCGTTTGAATGATAGGCGCTATCTCGGCGGCCCGTGGTCCGTGGTTAACGGCAAGTAGCCGGTTTAGGATGCTGTTCGTCACTGACAGCAGATAAAACAATCACTGCTTATCGCTGGTAATAACGGCCGCGGGATGTAGGCATAAATTGGCAGCTGAAATAGCCGAGTACGGACAAACAGTACGCCGGGTGGAAAACATGTTTAGCCGAAAACGGCATTCCCACGTTAGCCGAGTTTAATCGCTGCGGGAGCCCGCCTGTGGCGTCTGTCTCCCTGGAAAACGAGCTTTTTAGTGACCAGGTGACCTACCTGTGACGTCTTTCTCTCCAGTGACCTACCTCACACCGTCCCTCCTACCCCAAGCCAGTGACCCGCCTAGGACGTCTACCTTCTCTGACATCCGCTTCCTGACAGACTCCTGACAGACCTGACAGCCTCCTCTGACATCGGCCTCCTCTGGCCTCGTCTGAGCCGACCTACCCGAGCTGCAGCCGAGCCAGTGACCCACCTGTGGCGTCTGCCTCAGCCGAGCCAGTGACCCACCTGTGGCGTCTGCCTCATCGATGTCCATCTCTCCGTCCGAGCCGGACTCCGCTTCCAAAACCTCCGGCTCCAGCTCGGCCTCGTCCTCGTCTTCACTGATCCCTTGCTGACCACCTGCAAACCTCGTCCGTGACGTCATCTAGCAGTGACGTCACCGTGCTGGTGGGCGTGACGTCAGGCGAGCGCGGCTTCTTCAGGATGCTGGTCAGCTTGCGGTCCTCCGTGTCAGCCGGAGGGGAGCAGCGGCCGACCGCAGAGGAGCGCTCCAGGGTAGAGGTTGGGGAGGGACCCGCAGAAGAGGGGCACTCTAGGGTAGAGGCTGGGGAGGAGCCTGCAGAAGAGGGCCGCTCCAGGGTGGAAGCAGGAGAGCGACCCACAGATGAAGGACGCTCCAGGGTGGAAGCAGGAGAGCGGCCCCTAGAAGAGGGCCGCTCCAGGGTAGAAGCAGGGGAGCGGCCCACGGATGAAGGACGCTCCAGGGTAGAGGCAGGAGAGCGGCCCCTAGAAGAGGGCCGCTCCAGGGTGGAGGACGGAGAGAGAGGCGTACGGCGCAGGGTGCTCGACGGCGACGACCGCTCGTCCGAAAGCCGAGGAATCATCGACGCTCGAGTGCGGTTCGAGCGAGTCTCCGGCTCAGCTGAAACAAAACGACAAAGGAGTCAGATGAATAGCCCACGATCAACGTTCAGCAGTACTATCAATGTAATGATTGTTTTCACGGCTTTAGTTCGAAAGGAAAAAATAAAATAGCTAAATCATTCACAATAATACGATCTAAGGATCGTTTGTTTGCAAGGTCGATCAAATGTTTTGAGGCTTTCCACCATCGACATCATCACACCACTCTAGCATACAGTGTCCTTCCAAGTGCGATTGTGTGGTGTGGATTTTACCACAAAGGTGGTGTCGTATCACCAATCGGTAGCTCCACTGGTGTTCTGCAGTTAACACATAGTCCCGGTCACGTGTCGCCCCGGATCCGGAGGCGGTGATTTACTAAAACGCCTGCGCGTCGGCCGTGTTTTTTCCGCACCACACCGGAGTCACGGACCACGATCGGCCACAATGTCATCAGTCGTCCGCGTCCTGTGCACTGACACGACCCGACGCTACCCTCTGCGTCACCGCTCGTCGCTGCCCTTCAAAGCACCGCTCGTGAGCTTGAGCCGTGAGCTGTGACCATACTTTCTATTTACCGACACGTCCCCAATGATCTGACAGTGAAGCCGGGAGGCGGCGCCGACACCTCGCTGGAAATAACACCGAGCTCCGAACGAGTCGGTCAAGCTGATGGAGCCCGCAGTTACCCAGCATTGGCTGCGATACAGACTTTCCACGGAGTGTTGTGCTGTACCGAGTGGTGTGGAGGACACGGTGGGGTGACGCACAGAAACGTGACGGTGTCACGGGTGGTGGTACGTACGCACTTCCTCCCTGCACGGCTACGTACCACCAGGGACAATGACACAGCGGGGAGGGGCCGGACGGGATACGGTTCACCGAGCAACAAAGGCGGCGGGCACCGGCAGGAAGTCACGTGGGATCCTCCCCCGCCGCCGTGGTCAGAGACCCTCCCACGCGTCACCTACCGGCCGGTTTGGCGTCGCCGGTGGCGCCATCTTCGTCGGTGGCCGACAGGAGGCGCTCCTGATACCGGGCCTTGGCCTCGAGCTCCTCCACATCGCTGCCGGCTCGGTCATCGTCATCAGGCACGGCCAGGTCAGTGCTGCCACCTGTGAACCAGACGGTGAAACACACATCAGATCTCGGAAACATCGCTGCATCATCAGAGCACGGCCAGGTCAGTGCTGCCACCTGTGAACCAGACGTGAAACACACATCAAATCTCTGAAACATCGCTGATCCATCGGGCCACGGGCCAGGTCAGTGCTGGCCACCTGTGAACCAGACGGTGAAACACACATCAGTCTCGGAAACATCGCTGCTGATCAATCAAGGCACGCGCAGGTCAGTGGCTGCCACCTGTGAACCAGAAGCAGGGAAAACACACATCAGATCTGGAAAATCCGCCGTCGATCATCGGGCCACGCCAGGGTCAGTGCTGCCACCTGTGAACCAGACGGTTGAAACACAAATCCAGATCTCGGAAACATCGCTGCTATCACGGGCACGGCAGGTCAGTGCTGCACCTTGAACCAGACGGTGAACACACATCAGATCTCGGAAACATCGCTGCTGAGCATCAGGCACGGCCAGGTCAGTGCTGCCACCTGCTGAACAGAGGGACGGACAGAAATGTCACCACTCAGGCCGTTTTTTAACTACTAAGTCAATCGGCTTACATGCAAACTTTACGTGCCGGGTGTATATGGCATATCTTATCAGCATGCTCTGTGATAACACAATCAAATAAAGTTGATAAATATATAAATTATACATTCGTATTTGCTTTTCAGTGCTGATTACAAGCACTGATGGTGTTGTCAAATGTCATGTCATGGAGCCTCACATCTGTCTGTGGTGGCTGTGGTGGCAACTGAATGAATGTATAGCTTCACGGTTCTGACCTGGCTTGTTGCGCGCCCTCAGAGCACGCAGCCCTCCAAACAGCGGCAGGCGGGGCTCGTCATCGGTAGCGGGGGCTGCTGCCGGCACCTTGGTGGCGGGGGTCCGGCTAGACCTGGCGGGGGCCCGCTCAGGGGTCGGCTCTGCGGCCGCTGGCTCAGGAGCAGACTTCGCCGGCTCCTCTTCTGTCGGAGCTGCTGAGAAACAAAACAAATAACTACCACATCCAGCGCCAGCGGTTATAACCGCACTAAAACCAAAACGACTCAAGCCACGACACATATATGGTCGATAAACTTGTCTGCAATATCAGCATGAGGTGACGCAAGTCGTCGAGACCAGAACTAGCCGTGCGAGATGGGACGGGGAGCCAAAGCAGCGCTGTAATCGAGTGTCCAAGACGGCTGACTACTCACCGGGTTTCTGGTCGGTCTTCTGTTTCCGCAGGGCTCTCAGTCCGAACAGCGGCACCCCGCTGTCGTCAGTCGGTCCCACGCCGTAGCTGGAGGTGATGCGGCCGGCGCCGGAGGTGGGCACCTTACCACGGGGAGCCGAGGAGCGTTTCAGCCAGGCTGGCTCCTCCACACGGCACAGCTCTGTAGAGGACAGGACAGGGCGGGGCGGCGTGTCAGCCAGGCTGGCTCCTCCACACGGCACAGCTCTGTAGAGGACAGGGCGGGGCGTGTCAGCCAGCTGGCTCGCTCCACCGGCACAGCTCTTGCTAGAGGAACAGGCGGGGCGGCGGTCAGCCAGGCTGGCTCCTCCACACGCACAGCCGTCTGTAGAGACAGGCGCGGGCGGCGTGTCAGCCAGGCTGCTCCTCCACACGCACAGCTCTGGTAGAGGACAGGGCGGGGCGGCTGTCAGCCAGGCTGGCTCCTTCCACAACGGCCACAGCTCTGTAGAGGACAGGGCGGGGTCGTTCAGCCAGGCTGGCTCCTCCACACGGCACAGCTCTGTAGAGACAGGGCGGGCGGCAGCCAGGCGGCTCCTCCACACGGCCACAGCTCTGTAGAGGGACAGGGGGCGTGTCAGCCAGGCTGGCTCCTCCACACGAGCACAGCTCTGTAGAGGACAGGGCGGGCGTGTCAGCCAGGTGGCTCCTCTTACACGCACAGCTCTGTAGAGGACAGGGCGGGGCGTGTCAGCCCAGGCTGGCTCCTCCACACGACACAGCTCTGTAGAGCACAGGGCGGGGCTGTCACCAGGCTGCGCTCCTCACACGGCCCAAACAGCTCTGTAGAGGACAGGCGGGGGCGTGTCAGCCAGGCTGGCCTCCTCTACACGGCACAGCCTCTGTAGAGGACAGGGCGGGGCGTGTCAGCCAGGCCTGCTCCTCCACACGCACAGCTCGTAGAGGACAGACAGGGCGTGTCAGACCAGGCTGGCTCCTCACACGGCCACAGTTCTGTAGAGACAGCGGCGGCGTGTCAGCCAGGCTGAGCTCCTCCACACGGCACAGCTCTGTAGAGGACAGGCGGGCGTGTCAGCCAGGCTGGCTCCTCCACACGACACAGCTCTCTAGAGACAGGGCGGGGCGTGTCAGCCAGCTGGCTCCTCCACACGCACAGAGCCTCTCTGGAGCGACAGGGCGGCGTGTCAGCCAGGCTGGCTACACTCCAACGGACAGCTCTGTAAGAGGACAGGACAGGCGGCGGCCGTGTCAGCCAGGCTTGGCTCCTCCACACGACACACTCGTTAGAGGACAGGGCGGGGGCGTTGTCAGCCAGGCTGGCTCCTCCACACGGCACAGCCCTCTGTGAGAGACAGCGACAGGAGCGTGTCAGCCAGGCTGGCTCCTCCACACGCACAGCCTCTGTAGAGGACAGGGCGGGGCGTGTCAGCCAGGCCTGGCTCCTCCACACGGCACAGCTCTGTAGAGACAGGGCGGGGCGGGCGTGTCAGCCAGGCATGGACTCCTCCACACGGCACAGCTGCGTGGTAGAGGACAGGGGGCCGGGCGGCCCCGTGTCAGCAGCTGGCCCTCCACTACGCGCACACTCTGTAGAGACAGGCGGGTCGTGTCAGCCAGGCTGGCTCCTCCACACGCGCACAGCTCTGTAGAGGACAGGCGGGGCGGCGTTGTCAGCCAGCTGGCTCTCACACGGCACAGCCCTCTGTAGGAGACAGGCGGGCGCGTGTCAGCCAGGTGGCTCCTCCACACGCACAGCCTCTGTAGAGGACAGGGGTGGGCGCGTGTCAGCCACTGGCTCCTCCACAGCGGCACAGCTCTTAGAGGACAGGGCGAGGGCGTGTCAGCCAGGCTGGCTCCTCCACACGGCACAGCTCTGTAGAGACCAGGGCGCGGGCGGCGTGATCAGGCCAGGCTGGCTCCTCCACACGACACAGCTCTGTAGAGGACAGGCAGGCGCGCGTGTCAGCCAGGCTGGCTCTCCACAGCGGCACAGCCTCTGTAGAGGACAGGGCGGGGCGTGTCAGCCAGGCTGGCTCCTCCACACGGCCAGCAGCTACTCTTGCTAAGAGGACAGGCGCGGGGCGGCTGTCAGCAGCTGGTCCTGCCACACGACACAGCTCTGCTTAGAGGACAGGGCGTGGCGTGTCAGCCCAGCGCTGGCTCGTCCACAGGCACAGCTCTGTAGAGGACAGGGCGGGTGGCGCGTGTCCAGCCCAGGCTGGCTCCTCCACACGGCCACAGCTCTGTAGAGGACAGGGCGGGGCGTGTCGCCAGGCTGGCTCCTCCACACGGCACAGACCCTCTGTTAGAGACAGGGCGCGGGCTGTCAGCCAGGCTTGGCTCCCACACGGCACAGCTCTGTAGAGGACAGGGCGGGGCGTGTCAGCCAGGCTGGCTCCTCCACACGACACAGCTCTGTAGAGGACAGGGCGGGGCGGCGTGTCAGCCAGGCTGGCTCCTCCACACGGCACAGCTCTGTAGAGGACAGGGCGGGGCGGCGTGAGGCAACATACAACAGATGCCCGGATCAATTACACATAGCGAACGACCTCACTAAAACTGGAATACAAAATCGAACGTGAAGCATTGAATATCACTGCAATACCACCGCGTTGATTTATTTTACTTGACTCTGGTGAGCATGGGACAGCAGCAAATAACATCTGCTGGAGTAATTCAACAGCTGTTAGATTCTACCCAACTGCTGGTAAAGACACGAGGCTTACCTTCAGTCGCCTTGCCGTCCTTCTCCGACTTCTTGCCTACAAACAGAACATGCTGCGTCATGCACTTTGCACGGACTCCAGAGTCATCCCCATCGTAAGGACCGGTGCAGCTGCGCCACATGCTATGGCGAACGGTCGAACTAAAAACCCAACAACCCAGCGGCCATGCTGACATTGCTCACATTGTCTACCGACCAGGATCGCGGCAATGAACAAACACATTGCATTCTGTGCAGTGAATTGACCTCAGGCGCGGCTATCCCCATGTGTGGTGCGATTTGACGAAACCAGCGTGACGGGTGCATTTGTTGCGTCTTTCAATATCCAAACGAGACATGCAATTCCAAACTGCATTACTCAACTATTCCAGCGGTTCGACATTCCAAAAGATCATGACGAGAAAAAAAAAACGTATTTATATACCTTCACATGTTTGGGCAATCTTCCGCAAACACAGAATTGAACCACCGAAATGCACGTTTGTGAATAAACAGGATAAGGATCATAAAATCCCTTCACTTAAGAGCTTATGCTTATGATTCATGCTTATGATACGATTTTAATGATGCTTATGATTCACCCCGAATGCATGGCAAAACTCAGCAGTTTGAAGCCCTAATAAGCCCACCCAGTCTTCACGACTTACTTTCGAACATGTCGACCTTCGACTTGAGAGGCTCGGCGCTCGCCTTAGGCTTGAAGTTGCTGTCCCTGTCCACCTTGAACGCTGACGGCCGGGGAATCTGTCGCTCCTGGCGAGCGGACCTGTCGGGCTCGTCCCGCCTCGTCTTGGCCGGATAGGGAGCGGCGCTCCGCTCCGGCTCTTCCTGAGACGGGACATCCCTCTCGGGGAGTTCGTCCTGGGTCGGTCCTCTTTCCCAGGGAGCTCCTCCTCTGCCCGGCGACATCCGGGCTCAAGGCAGCTCGTCATCAGAGCTCCACCTCTGCTCGGGCATCTCCACTGGAGAGGCCACACTTTTCTCTCCGGGCTGACGAGTCTCAGGACCTCTGATCCCGCGCTGCCGGACTCCTGTCCACCCTCCGGCCGGCCGCGGGATGTCCTCCTCCGCGTCAGACTCCTCAGAGTTTCCCTCGTTCCTTCGCCGGCGCAGCTGCCTCATCCTCGGCCGCCGCTCCAGCGGGTCAGACCGAGTGTACAGCCGGGCACGTACTCCATCTTCAGCTGGCTCAGCTCTGCGGCCGATCCCCCTCCTTAGGGCTCCTGCACGATTGTGGCACTACCGGGTGGTCCGACTGCCACGGCGGGAGCCTCCGCAGCCCGCCGGATTGGCGGTGGGTCTCTCTCCATCTCTGAGGAACGGGACGAGCGGCGACGCGGGGTGTCCCGCGCGCCACCTACCGGCTTGGTGTCGGCCGTGGCCGGCTCAGCGGCGGGGGTCGGCTCGGCGGAGGGCGAGGGTTTGGAGGAGGGAAGACGTTCGGACTCCGGCTCCGGTGCTGGCGTCTTCACAGGGTCCTCCTCTCTGTCGGCGCGTTTCTTTGGAGTTTTCGGGGCGATTGAGTCGTCTTCCGGTGCCGTGACGCTGACCGTGACGGTTTCGTGCTTCGAAACATCATCGGAGACATCCCGGCTGGAATTTGTCTTTCGCTCGATTTTCTGCTGTGGTTTTGTAAACATCGAGGTTTTACTTTCTTCAGGCTGGCTTCTCTGTGTCTTCGTGGAAGCATCGGGGACCTTAGACCGCGTCGTTACTTTCGAAAGGAGCGACGATCTAGTAGAATATGTGGTAGTAGATGTGGTGGACATCTTCTTCACCATCCTGATCCGCGTGCGGAGTTTGAACCGCTCGTCGTAATTAGTCGCTTTCTCCAGCTGTAAAAATACGGTTAGCTTAAATGACGGGATAACGTGCAAACCGCTGCAAGGCAACAAGAAACAAACTAATCACAACATTCACTCATATTCCATGACATTTTATTTACTTTCTTCCGCATTCCGATTTCCAAACGTGACATTTTACTTTAATTATGTAAAAATATTACAAAAACAGTAACGTGAATATCATGAAATTACCACAAATATGAAAGGTTATACAATGAAAAGTTAACGCATCACGGCTTGACGTACCATGGACTCTAGCAGCGGCAGGTCATCGATCTCCTCCACTGGCCAGTCTGCCTGGCTGACGGAGCGCGACTCCTCCTGCTCCTGCGTCTCCGGCTCGTCCCGCGAGGCCTCCGGCTCACTGGACGGCACCTCAGCGCGACCCTTAGAGACCGGGCTCGGCGCCGGCTGCGGCACCTCTTCCCTCTGCGCCTTACGCTCCAGTTTGGCTCCAGTTCCTGCCGTCGGCGTCCCGCGCGTTGGCCGCTTCTCGGCCGGCTCGTCTCGCGCCGTGACCTCCGACTTCTCCGAGGCAGACCTCGGCTCGTCGCCTGCCGTCGGGAACAGCTCGTCCATGAACTCGCTGTCCGGGTTGTAGCGAAGGTTGGAGAGCCGCGTCACGTTACGGAACGAGGCGCGGCTCGAGTGCGAGTCGGCAGTGAGCTCTGCCACGAGTCGGGCCGACTCGGGCTCAGCGGCCCGTTCCGGCTGCTCGGGCTCTGGCTCGGCGGCCGGCTCCGGATCCTCCGGCTGCTCCGGCTCGGCGGCCAGCTTCGGCTGCTCCGGCGCGGGCGGCGGCTGTTTGACCGGCGAGGGCTCGCGCGACACGTGCTCCAGGCTGCGCAGCGAGTCGGCCCGGTTCAGCCGGCGTGCCTCCTCCACTGAGATGCTGCTCTCGGAGGCGATCGAGGAGCTGCTCACCATGCGGTTGTAGGGGAACTTTCCCTGTTGCAGCGCCTGCTTCACGTCTGTGTACGAGTCCTCCTGGTACTCGGGCTTGTCCTCGGCGCGCGGCGACCGCGGCCGGCCCCGCTCGCCGCTGTCTCGCCTCGACACGTCCTTCTGTGGCGACACCGAGTCGCGCACTGGCGCCCGCGGCTCCCGCTGCGGCGAGAGAGACTGTTTGCGGTCGGGCCAGGTCTGCGCCAGCTCAGCCGGCGTCCGGTCGTGCTCAATCTGCGCACGCATCACGGTGACAGATTTCTCTGGCGAGGCGCGTGTGTTGACCGGGCGCGTCTCGTGACGCGGCGCCGGGTCGTCGTGCGCTAGGTGCTCGAACTTGTCCCTCGCACGGTGTATCGAGTCGCTCCGATCGAGCCGCATCTTGTTCCGCGGGCTGGTCGAGCGCCGCGAGCTGCTCGAATCATGCGAGCGCGTCTCGAACTTCTCGAAGGCCTTGGCCAGTCGGCTGGACTTGAAGCTGGGCTGCCGGCGGAAGGCCGGCGGGCTCGCCTCACGCGGCGGGCTGGCCTGGCTGGTGCGCGAGCGGCGCCGGTTGTTGGCCACGAACGGCCGGTCATCCTCGTTGACGTGCGCGTCCGGGGAGGGCACGCCGTCGCTCTTGGCCTCCTTAGTGTCGTCGGCGGTCTTGAGGAAGGTCAGTTTGTCCAGCAGTCCGGAGCCGGCGGCCTTCCTGCGCAGCTCGCCGCTCTCGGAGCGCTGCTGCGGTGCCGGGCTCGGCAGCCGCTCCGGCTCAGACACGTCCTCCTCCGCACTGCTGGCACCCTGACCGTCCACTACCTCCACGTGCACCGTGGTCTGGAACTCGTCAGTCTTCTGGTCGGTAAACTCCTGCCGGGTAGGGGGAGGGCTGGGAGACAGCTCGTCCCTGGCCGGCAGGGGATCGGCGGAGGTTTCGACCACGTCCGCTGGAGCAGGTGAGCTCCTACCTCTGGTCTGCTCCGGCTCAGGGGCGGGCTCCTCTCTCGCCGGCGGCGGGGACGGAGAGCGTTTACGAAGCGGCGCGCTCTTCTTGCCTCGCGGTGAAACTGTCTCAACAGGAGGAGACTTCGACTTGGCTTTCACTGGAGAGCGCCTGGACTCCAATGAGGTTTTGCGGTCAGGACGAATGCTGGTATCAGTCGACTTCTTTCTCGAGATACCAACCGAGTCCTTAGCGCGAGGGCTCTCCTTTTCTTCAGACTTTTGCCTGCTACACAGTCGTGTGGTTCTGGGTGCGGACTCCTGGCTGTTCTTACGACTGTTGCGTCGGCTAGAAAGAGGCTCAGCTGCCGGCTTCTCTCGTTTAGAAATGTCCGATCCGCGTCTTGAAGTGGGCTTCTCTCTCGGCTCGGGTTCTGCCGAGGGCCGACGACGGGACAAGTCCGAGTTTCGTGACTTCAGTGGCGTCTTACCGGGACTCTTTCTGGACTCCTTTCTCGCGTCGCGAGCCTCGCCGTTCTTCAGAGTATGGCTATCACGGCCCTTAGGCTTCGGCGAGTCCTGTTTCTGCTGACGAGACGACGGCACAGTATCTGTCTCAGGCTCGTCAGTTGGCGACGGAGACCGATCGTGCTGGTCGCTGATATCAGCAGACTCATCAGCCGGCTTCTCTTCTGGCTCAGCCGGGTGGCGTGGCAAGTCCTCCGTCACTGGAGAGTCACTTGTCTTCACGTCATCGGGACGCTCAAGCTCTGGCTCAGGCTCATCAGAATCAACGCGATCCCTGGAATCAGGCGCATCACGCTCAGGCTCTTTCTCGGACTCTTCTTTCTCTGGCGAGACCGGCAACTCCTCATTCTCAGGCACTTCTTCTGCCGAGTTTGGCTGACCGTCCAGTGGCTGTTTCTCCACCTGTCGGGGTTCCTTCTCCTGGCGCGGCAGAGAGTCGTCATCGCGCTTCGGCTCCTCGGTCGGCTCGGGTCTCCTGCCCGGCGAGCTGAACAGCTCCCGCTTATGGGAGAAGTCCGGAGTGCGCGGGACGGTGACGGTCGGCGACCGTGGCTCCTCAGCCGCCGGCGCCTTGTCCCAGATCGTCGCCTTCCTCTGCACACGTGGCGACTTGGGCACCGTCGTGGCCGTCTTGGTCACCGCCTGCATCTTGTGCTCGAACAGCGACATCTTGTTCTTGACCGATTTCACCGCGGGCTCGTCTTCCGAGCCGTTCTGTGCCGGCTCGGCGGCGGGCCGCGGTTTGGACGCCACCGGTGGCGCCCTCTTTCCCGGCCGCTCCGGTTCCTGCGCAGCCGGCTGCCGCCGCGGCTCCACAGGCTTCAGCTCTGGTGACTTGTGAGTCTCAGAAGGTCTCTTCTCCTGCCGAGACGGACTGGAACTTCCCTCACCGTCCGGACTTGGCCGTCTGCTGCGTCTCTCCCTCTCTTCACTAGGAGATCTCTCACGCCGCTGTTTCTCGTCACTCGGCGACCTCTGGCGCCGCGGTCTCTCTTCACTCGGCGACCTCTGGCGCCTAAATTTCTCTTCACTCGGCGACCTCGCGCTGCAGTCTCTCTTCACTCGGCGGACTTCTGGCCCGGGTCTCTCCTACGCTCGCGAGCCTGTTCCGCAACGACGCGGGAGCGTGGCGGACTCCGGGGGGTCGGTCAGTTCGTCTCGTCGGGCGGGAGTCAGGACGCTTCTCCGGCTCGAGACGTTCTCCTGCCGTCCGCAGCGGCCGGTCCCGGAGAGATCCGCCTTGTTGCTGTAGTAGATGAACTCCGACTCGGTGACCGACTCTGTGTCGCTCTCGCTGCTGCTGTCACTGCTGGAGGCGCGTTTCTCCTCCTCCTCCTCCAGCTTCGGACGGCGGCGGGATGTGGTCTTCACCGGGGACTTCTGTTCGGGCTGAGCCGATACGTCCGAGCCGCGCCTCGCCTCAGACTTCCTCCGCTCCGGGGTGGCAGAGTCACGTAGGCCCTGGGACGACCTGCGGCGGCGCAGCTCGGCCAGGCCGGTGTCCAGCGGTGCCTTGCGGGTGCAGGTGGCACCTGGCGCGTGCTGGTGGGTCCGACCGCAGGGATTCGCGTCAGAGCAGGTGGCTTGCTTGACGGGGCTGGTGTCCCGCACTCTCGGCTGGCCCCCGGCGGCGGAAGCTGGCTTCACCGGACTGGAGGCGCGGCCTCTCGGCTGACTAACGGCCCGTTTGGCCGGCTCGACAGACGGCCGGCGTCGCTCCTCGGTGGACGGCTTCCTCCTGTCCTCCTGAGGACGAGAGGCACCGCGGCGGGGCTGGGCAGCGCCCGAGGACGGCGTCCTTGACGTCCGAACCGTGGTGTCGGAGCTGCGAGTCGTCCTCGGCTCCCTGGCCGACACCCTCGGCTCCCGAGCGCCGGGCCGCGTGGACGGCTTCAGCTTGATGCTATTCTTATCCACGGTCTCCACCTCGGCATTCTCCACCTGTATGGAGAACTCCACCGGGGCACGCGGCGCCGAGCCAACGTTAATCTCCAGCGTCTTCTCTGTCTGGTACACCTCCTCCTTCTCCTGTGGTGACGGCGCCTGGTCGTCGGCCGGCGCTCGCACCACCCTCCTCCGACGCACCATCACGGTACCATCCTCGTTCTCCACCTCCTCATCCGACTCCTCTACCAGCTCCCCACCGACACCGGCCAGCACCGAGTCCAGGTCAGCGGCGCCGCAGCGGCGGACCCGCTCCAGCAGACGGTGCACCTGGGGCACGTCAGGGGCGGCGCCATCATAGGTCACCAGCAGCTGGTGCCGCTCCTCGGAGCTCGCCTCAGAGCCGGACCGCAGCTCCAGCAGCACCCCGGCGCTGTCTACCGACACCGATACGTTATCGGGCACGTCCCACACGTCACCACCGTCACCGGCGTCAGTGACATCAGTGACGTCATCACCGTCAGCGGTGGTGTCGCGCTGCTCGACTGCGGTCTTCTTCTCCGGCTTATGCTCACCCTCCGACCGCCGAGGGCTGCTAGTTACGTTTTTTGACGGCGTTCGGCTGGGCACGGTGGCCCCGGCCCGGCCGGCGGGACGCGCTGAGGACCGGCCCGAAGGAGTCCGCGTCAGCGCCGTCTTCCGATCGGTGGCGCGCTGACGCAGCGTCGGCTCTGCCGGCACCGGCCGGCTGGTCTTGATGACCTTGGTGCGCGTGACGGTGCGCGAGCCATCCTCGCCGGTCTGCTCGGTGCGGGAGTCCTCCAGCACCTCGCCCTCGATGTTGGCCAGGATGCGCTCTATCTGCTGCATGTCGTCTATCCCTGCGTCCTGCAGCTGCTGCTGGATCGCCTTCAGGTCGGGCCGCGACCCGTCGTACTCGACCACCAGCTGTCTCTCCGAGGAGCCGTTCTCCCGGCTCGAGTCGCTGCGGCCCACCGCCGGCCGCCGCCGCTCCGGCTTGGTCGGGGAGGCGTCCCGCGCCCGCTCCGCCGGTTTGGTCGGGGCACGGGCCGGACGTTTGGTCGGCGATGCGTCGCGGGTGGGCACGGTGCGCCGCGTCGTGGTCGTCTCCGTGCGCCGGAATGAGCGGCGCGCGGCTCCGTCACCGGACCCGGGCAGACCGGGTCGGGACGGCGCCGGGGCGCTGCGCTCCGGCTTCTGCACCGTGTGTGTCGCCGTGGTGGTGAATCGCTTGGAGATTTCAGACACCTTGTTGCGGGAGGGCACGCCACGTGTCGAGTCACGCGTCGAGTCACGCGCGGAGTCCCGCGTGGAGTCCCGCGCGGAGCCGCGGGTGGACCCACCGCGGGTGAAGGGCGCGGGCGCCTCCCGAGCCGAGCTCCGGGTCGACCCGCGAGTGGAGCCGGTCCTCTGGAAGTTGGACGTCTGTCGTTCACCACGACCGGCCGGCTTCTTCGCCTTGCTACCGACGTGTTTTGTGATGACCTTCATGATGTGTGCGACCTGCTCGGCGGTGAAGAATCCGATCGTCTCCAGCTGTCCGGCCAGTTCCTCCAGGTCAGGGTGTTCGCCCTCGAGCGTCACCGTCACCTCCTGGTGCTGGTTGCCGGCCATCAGGGTCAGGATCACCTGCTTCCCCTTGATCTCGATGCTGATGTCGTCCGGCCCGGTGGTCGTCACGCTGCTCGGTTTGGCCGGAGCGGCGGCCGGTCTGGAGGTAGAGGACGACGGACGCTGCTGCTGCGTCTCCTCCGTCCTCACCACCTTCCTGCGCCTGATGACGCGGCGGCCCGTCGCCTCGTCCACCTCCTCCACAGTCTCATCCTGCAGCACCTCCCCAGTCACCTCCGTCAGCAGCGCGTCCAGCTGCACAGCATCGGACGGGTCCAGCCGCAGCACGCGCTCGGCCAGCGTCTGCACGTCAGGCCGAGAGCCGTCGTAGTGGATGACCACCTGGCGGGGCCGCTCCTGTGCGGCCGCCAGGGTCAGCTGGATCTGTCCATCCCGCAGGCGCAGCTCGGGGCTGTGCTGCGGCGCCGCCGGCCCCTCCGTCGTCAGCTCGGCACGCGTGGTGCGCACCGGCGCGCCGTCCACGGCCGGCTCCTCAGACTCTGTCGGAGCGCCGCCGAGCTCCACCAGCAGCTCGTCCAGCCCGCCCGGGCCGCTGTTCTCCAGGGTACACATCACCTGCTCCAGGTCGGGCCCACCGCTCGGGTAACGCAGCAGGAACTGACGCGCTGGCGCGCCGACCGTGGCCGGCACCCACACGTGCATCTCGCTGCCGCGCACGGCCACCTCCTGCTCGCGGGGACGACGGGGCCGCTGCGGCGGCGCCGGCGCTGGCGGCCGCTCCTCGGCGCCGCACAGGATCATCTTCCTGCGGCGCGTGACGCTGCGGCCCTGCGAGTCCTCCAGCGTCTCCTGCTCGTCCTGCATCGTCAGGCCGCCGAAGTCGGCCAGGATATCGTCCAGCCGCTCGATGTCGCTGAAGGTGAAGTCCTCCAGCTTCTCGCGCAGCGCGGCGCACGAGGGACGCTCGGTGCCGCTGAAGCTCCACATCAGCTGGCGCCGCTTCTCCGGGTCGTCCGGCTCGACGGTGATAAGGATCTCTCCGTCCGCTACCTCCACGTCAGCGTCACTGATGATCTCCGGCGGGCTCACCTCCACCACCTCGCCCCCCGGCTCGCGGTCGAACTCTCGGACCGCAGTGCGCACCTTCTGCGTGCCTACGCGCTTTTCCCCGCCGAGCCCGGTCAGCATGAAGTCGATGTTCTCCATCTTGTCGAGACCAAGCTCCTGCAGTTTGCTCTGGATCTGTTTCACGTCGGGCTGGTCGCCCTCGTACTCGAGCACCACCTGGCGGCGTGCCTTGGAGAACTTATCCGGGCTGAAGTCAATCACGATCTTGCCGTCACCGATCTCGAGTCTGGCATTCTCCGGCTTGTTAACGATGTCGATTTTCTGTTTACGGGATGGTGACGGCCTGCCGGGCCGTCCCGCCGGCGGCTCCACGGTGGAGATTGCACGGCGCGCGCGCCGGTCCGTCGGCCCGCTGCCCTCCGGCGTGGTGGCCTTACGGACGGGCACCTCCGTGGTGGCGGCGCGGGCCGTGTACGCCTTCCGCGGCGAGCTGCCGCGACTCTCATTAGCTGGACTGCGGCGAGTCCGCGTCTTCTCAGTCTCTGGCGAGGCCTCCTTCCTGACCGGCGAGACCTCCTTCCTGACCGGCGAGACCTCCTTCCTCACCGGTGAGACCTCCTTCCTGACCGGGGAGGTGTCTGTGTCCGGGGCTCTGCTCGCTGTCGGCGGCGGCGTCACCCGCGAGGCGGCGGTAGCGCGAGTCGCGCTCGGCGCTCCGCTCGCCGTCGTCTGAGCCATGCAGGTCCTTCAGGCGCCGCTCCCGCAGCTGGAACATGCGGGCGCGGATGTTGCGCTTCTCAGTGACGTCTTCCTCCTCCTTCCACTGCGGGGCAGAATACGGGCCATCGTCAGTCAGTCAGTCAGTCACACTATCTCTGTTACTGTTGACCAGCGGTCACAGGGGACAAGGGTAGCCGTCGACCGGTCAGACATTGTCGGCCTCGTGGGACAGGAGTAACTGGACATAACGGTTGGTCACAGGGGTACGGAAGGGATCATCTGTCAGCGAAAGTCGCCACAGGGGACTAGTAACCGCTTTTTCCAGCTATCCTAAAACACGACAACTGTAAGTCTCTGCGGTCCCATGGCGCCTGTTCTGACACAGAAGCGAATCCAAGAGCCCAGCAGCCGAGCACTACAACAAACAACTTAACGGCGATCCATGTCAGATCAAACACACCACATGTCGTACGACAGCCAAGTGTCAAGTAACCTTAATACACTAACAGTAAACGACGCTGCGGAAGTGGCTAGCTGGTGCAGGGGTAGCATCACTTTTCGTGTGCAAGGGATTGGGGTTCAATTCTGCGGGGGAGCCCTGAACAAGGCGTGCAGTCTCGCCATCACAATTACTTGGAACAGGGCAGGAGCGTCCCTGACCAGCATAGGCCCGCTGACGCGCTGTCGTATAACACCAATAACGGCAACAGACGACAGTTTATTAAGAAAATCCGTACTATTACACGATGCAACAGCACGACTTATTCCGTGCACGTGGAACTCTAAAGGATAAACATGGCGTGCCGCCACACGAAGGATTCGCCGGGTGGTAGCACAAGCACTGCACCACCCACGAAGATCCGGAAAGCAACTCACGGCCGTCTGGGGTTTGTAGCGATACGATCTCAGCATTGTTTACTAAGCTCCCGTATTTACATTGCTGGGCCTTTGATGTTGTAATTTCCCAAGTTTCTGAATGTTTGCGGTTTCCGATAAATCAAAGTTTTCATAGGCATGTTTAAGGTACTTCGGCGAAACGCGGGAGCCTGAATGTGAGGAATGCCTCATTAGTCATTTTCAGGAAAAAATCGCATCATAGAGAAATCTAGCATACCTACACACTACAAAGGCGATATTGATCTTGATCAAGTCACACGTTAACTGCGAAACAGTGTTGATCAATTGTTTATCATATACAATTGTCCAGTTTTAAACAGCGGCATCTGACAATATGGAACATGCATTATTGCATATTCTTTCCCACGAATAGAATAAGCTTGGAATAAGCGTTAAAGGGTACCCGCATTCCAGAGGCAAATTTATCAGGAGTACAATTTATCAGAGAAAGTGAGCGTATTGTTGTTTAAGTCAAATGATAATCGGTGCCTATTGTGACCCCAGAGAGCAGCGCTGTCCCGCCGTCAGAATGATTAATCAGCTCGCAGAGGTGCTCCTGATCTCGGTCAAACGTCTCAATCAGGCCCACGATTGACCTTAATTGGCTAATAACTCGGGACGGCGCCGGCAGTGAGCAGTGTGGTCCCAGTGAGAACATCACGAGCGGGGCGGCGGACCCGGCAGGCCTACACTGCCGGCACACGATCCCGAGAAAAGAATAATGAAAGAGTTGGCCTTTATCAGTGCCGTGATCAGCGAATGTCCACCGACCACAATAATTGTCACTACCCACAGGCGCATGCCGTGTTCCAACCTACATATGACGCGACATGGCACGAAATTATCAGTTTGGGCGTGGTAGTTCAAATGATTAATTATTAGGTAATTCATGCCAAAGCTCAGCTTTCAAGGTCACTCGATTAACGACTAATGGTCAGTAAGAGTCAACATGAGTTAAATTCTAAACGACATGTCTTTACGTTTGGTTGTGATGGCGGCGCCGTCATACGACCGTTGTGTTCCCTCGCTATCGTCGAACATCGAATGCGTTATATGCGCGTTTCACCCTTCGAATGTGTTATATGCGGCGTAGCTGAGCTCCGCGTTACACAGTGCCCTGAATCCACCTGATGACGGACCTGTCCACCCACCCGCCCCCCGCCTGGCAGCACCCGGTCCGCTGCACGTGTTACCGCAGCCGGTCGGGTGTGTCAGATTTCGGCCAAGGTCTGCCGGCGGCTTGGCTGGCCGCGGGAATCGGGTATCCGGTCCTGCTTGGCTGCCTGGGGTGCCGCACGGCAGGGCTGTGGACTTTATATCTCTTTGGGGGTGCTCTGGCACCCCCAATATTGGCCTGGCAAGGGCCGTCTTGGGTCTGGGACGGGCCATCTCACACCTGTAGCACCCCCAATGATTTTTTTTTTTAATCCACACCTATGCAGCACGGTACACAGACGGCCGGCCCGCGACCGCACCAGCGCCGCAAGGTCAGGGCTCACACCGGTATCAGCCGGGTGTTGTCGCTACACTACTGGAGCGGTGACGCAGCCATCCCAGCCGGCAGAGAAGCCACCCCGGCCGGCAGAGAAGCCATCCCAGCCGGCAGAGAAGCCACCCCGGCCGGCAGAGCAGCCATCCCGGCCGGCAGAGAAGCCATCCCGGCCGGCAGAGAAGCCATCCCGGCCGCAGAGAAGATCCCTTACAAATATTTCCCACAACGGCGCCAGGAGAGCCATCCCGATCGCAGACAGACCATCCACCGGACCGGCAAGCAGACCCATCACCGAGCCGGCAGAGCAAGCACGGCCAGCAGAAAGCCCATCCCGGACCGAGCAGAAAAGCATCCGACCGGCCAGAGAAAGCACACCGCCGCGAGCAGCCATCCCGGGCAAGCAACCATCCCGGAGCAGAGCAGTCATCCCGGCACGCAGAGAACATCCGGGCGCAGAACCATCCCGGCCGACAAGAAAGCACCCCCCGACACGGACCAGAGAGCCAATCCGCCGACAAGAACACCATAACCCGAACCGGCAAGCAGCCAACCCGGCCGATTAGAGCAGCCATCCGGCCGCAGAGAAGCATCCCGACCGCGCCACGAAGACAGCTATCCCGCGGTCAGAGTAGACACATACCGGCCGCCAGGCCAGCCACCGGCCAGCACACCATACCCGCGAGCAGAAGCACCATCCCGCCGGTCTGAGACACCATCCCGGCCAGCCAGAGCAAGACATCCGGCCGTTAGAGAGCCATTCCAGGCCGCAGAATAAGACACATCCCGGCGGCAGACGGAAGCATCCCGGCGGCAGAGAACCACTCCGCGGCAAAGAAGCCATCCCGCCGGAGAAGCAGACATCCGCGCAGAAAGCCATACCCGAAGCGCAGAAAAGCCATCCCGGGGCCAGAGCCAGCCATCCCCGGCAAGAACCATCCCGGCCGGCAGAGCAAGCCATCCGGCCGCCAGAGACACCATCCCGGCCCGGAAGAAACATCCGGCCGGCAGAGCAGCCATTCCCGCGGCAGAGCAGCAATCCCGGCACGAGAAAGCCATCGCGCAGAGCACCATCCCGGCCGGACAGAAAACATCCCGCCGGCAGAGCAGCCATCCCGAGCCGGCCAGAGCAGCCAATCCCGGCCCAGAGAAGCACCATTCCCGCCGGCAGAGAAGCCATCCCCGCCGGCAGAGAAGCCATCCCGGCGGCAGAGCACCATACCCGGCCGCAGAAGCACGCACATTCCCGGCCGACAGAGAAGCCATCCACGGCCGCCCAGAGCAAAGCCATCCGCCGGCAGAGAGCCCATCCGCCGCCAGAGAAACCACCCGGCCCAGAGAGCCATCCCGCCGACAGAGCAGCACGGCCGCAGAGACAGCCATCCCCGGCCGGTAGAGCAGCACCCGCGGAGAGAAGCCATCCGCCGGCAGAGTAAGCTATCCCGCCGGCAAGAGTCCCGGCACGACAGAGCAGCCATCCGGCCGCAAGAGCAGCCATACCCGAGCACAGAGCACCAATCCGCGCCGCCAGAGCAGCCATCCGACCGGAGAGAAACCCATCCCGGCCGCAGAAAGCCATCCCGGCCGACAGAGAGCCATCCCGGCCGCAGAGACACATCCCGAGCCGAGCAAAGAAGCCATCCCGGCCGCAAAAGAACACTACCACGGGGCAGAGCAGCCATACCCGAGAACCGGCAGACAACCCATCCCCGACGCCAAGAGAAGCACCCCGCCGGCAGAGCACCATCCGCCGCAGAGAAGCCCCCGGCCGGGCAAGAAGCAAGCATCCCGGCCGCAGAGCACCAATCCCAGCCGGAAAGAAAGCCATCCCCGGCACGGCAAGCAGCACATCCCGGCCGGCAGAAGCACAGCCATCCCGACCGAGCAGAGAAGCCTCCCCGGCCGCAAGCAGCATCCGGCGGCACGAAAGCACATCGCGCAGAGCAGCCATCCCGGCCGGCAGAGCAGCCAGACGGCCGCAGAGAACATCCCGCGGCAGAGCAGCCATCACCGCACGACAGAAACCACTTCCGGCCGGCAAGAGAAAGCCATACCCCGGCAGAGAAGCCATCCCGGCCGGCAGAGCAGCCATCCCGGCCGGCAGAGAAGCCATCCCGGCCGGCAGACACACACTCCAACCGGACACTGAGAGTGAAAGCCGCCGCCGGACGTGACTGCGCCGACCTCTCACGTGACCTCCGGCGCGACCCTCAGCGACCTCTCACGTGACGTGTCACGTCCGCCGTCACATCACTGGCTGACGGCGGCCCGTCACGTGACCGTCACAGAGCTGCTTGGTCACGTGACACCAGTCAAATGCAGGGGCAGATTAAAGGCCATTACGGACCATATCGGTACAATAAATTATATACTTTACAGTTTATAAATTATATATATACTTAAAATATAATAAATTATATACTTATATACTTATCGGTTTGTCACACAAACAAGCAGGTTTATCACCTTTTACAAATGAAACTAATCGTTTTTCCGTGTGTAATGCCGCACATCTTTGCGTGCGACTAAATCACGCTTTTATCTTGTTGATACTCGACGCATAGCTATCAAACGATCCTGAGTGACTTACCATCTTCCGAAGAAGGGCCTCATCATCGATGGTCTCCAGGTCTACCGTCGACATTTTCAACGGCTATGTTATCTGAAAACAAACCAGAATCGTGATTAGTTGAGAGGGTTTCGGTGTTGTGCCGTTGCCAGCATCCCACATCCTGACGGCATCCTGACGAGATCTGACGGGACCGCACCATCTATGGCAGCGGCGGCGGTCATGTCTCTCGCCCGGAGCCAAACACCTGCAGGTCCTGTGCGACACCAGTGTCTGCCGGTGCGGCTGAGTCACGTCCTCGACAGCACAGACGACTTCCCTGAACATGCCGTTCCGGGAACACAGGGACGGAGCGGATGCACTCCCCGGACTGACTGGCCAGCGTGACCTATCCAGTGATCAGAGACGGAGCGGCAACATTATCTGCAGTCTGGACTGACTGGTGACAGACTGGTGACTGATCGGTCAGACCCGTCTGCCGGCCGATCAGGTTTCGTCAGACGCATGGCTGAGCGACGTCAAAGAACCCTGTCCCGGAACTGGGGTGTGTGTGTTGCCGAATAGCTGACTGTTCTTAGTCGCGTTTGTTATATTGCCGTGGGTTGGGCGTCGGTCCACTTTTCACTAAAAAAAGAAAACAGATCAAGCGCATGACTATGATCACGGCGTCTGGCATGTTCTTGCGTTTGTGTATTATGCCTTTTGTGTCGGTGCCTTATTCATACAGTCTCCAAAACGTTTTTACTCGCTAAAACATGACGGCACGGGTGTCGCCGTTCGCGTGCGGTCGGATGTTTCTCCCCGACTACATATTTTGGCGGAGCCCGATAATTGGATGCCGTGTATCGCGGCTGTTTCGCGGCTGGCTGCGTGTGTGCGCACCATGCCATCTACGCCGCAGTCGGGCTGATGCCAACTATCTCTCTCCCTGCCATATAAGCCGAGTCCGCCTGCCGGGACGACCAGGCGGGACGGTCGGAGCGGCCGTACGCTCATTATGAGTGGGCACGCTCAGTGGCCGTATTAGGAGGGGAGATCGGGAGGGGGCGGACCACGGGCAGAAGACGCGCCCCCGGCTGGATCTCCGACGAGATAGATATAGAGATAAGCGGTGCGAGACACGGAGCAGATTGCAACCCCGCTGCACTCATGTGAACCGAGGAATGAACGGTGGGAGGTACAGCAGACGCACCCCTGGCTGCATCTCTGTGACGGGAGATGAACCGATGCAGAGGTACGGCAGACGCACCCCTGGCTGCATCTCCTGAGCGGAGACTGAAACACGGATGGAGGAATACCAGCAGACGACACCCAATGGCTAGATCTCATCGTGAAGGGAATGAACGGTGCACTCGACCACACCGCAAGCACGCACCCTGGCGCATCTCGATGACGAAGGAGCATGGAACGATGGGACGGGACCAGCGACATGAGAGTGGATCTGCAACGCCGCGAAGACAGCCAAGAGGACGCCAAGAGAGCGAGAATGGCAACAGAGAGCTGCCGCGGCAAGGAGTCACGGTGACGACCAATGGAAGTGTTAGACGCCAGGAAACAGACACATGCGGCATGCGGCAACATGCGGAGTTAGACGACAGATCGGACAGCAAACGACAGACAGTGGACGGTAGACGGCACACGAACGAGTACGACGGTGGATAATAAAAGACAGCATGAGCAGCAATTCACTGGTTTGTTATTACAATTCATACTGCACTCAGTTCAAATAGATATCCACTGAACATTCTCAAACCACAGTACCTGCGCCCTGCAGATAGTTATTTCAGACGGCTAAATAGTGACAATCCCCTGACAAAAACAACACATGGTGAGGACTGGGCGAGCAAAACCTGAAACCCCATGACTAACAGAAACTCGGCATATAAGACCGGTTTGTCATGCTGCCATTCCAGCGCTGCAGGGATGAACAATGAGCCGACAAAGCTGCCGGGGCCAGGAGCGTCCGTTCGTCACACTATGAAGCCGCTGAGGCGGCACCGTTATCACCAGCCCGTCCCGCAATGACGAGGCAACGCTCGCTAAACACCAGCGTCCAGCGGTTATGAATAATCCCAGAACGGCTGGCATCAGTTGGCTGCAGGAGCTGACGTAACTCCGCGCCGTCATCTGGGCGCCGTCAGCACACGATCCGAGGCGTGGCGCCGCCGCAGGAACGAGCCAGCGCCGTCCATCTCAGATCCGATCACTGACGCGGCAATTAGGCATACATTATATACCGTGTTCGGCCGCATGGCCCGTGCAAGAGCACAGACCCTCTGCACGGCACTCGTGATCAGGAGGGGCACGTGGGCGTTATCATCGGCGGCGATCGCACAAATCGTCCCCGGCTCCATTGAGACGTTATTTAGATGGCACCGTGGTGCAAACATGGCACACACTGTGCCAGTTCGCGGCCGATTAACATTTTACCAGGTGACTGAAGACCCCGGCGAATTATGAATTATGCACGGGACACTGCCCTGCAGCTGTGTAACGCGTTCGTTATGTGTAACGAACAGGTAGACTACACAGCCTCCCTGAACATCAATAGGTGAGTTCTGTCAGTGGGTCAGTGATGCCTGGGGGCGGTACTGCTGCTGGGTAATCTGGACCGGAGCCCACGGAGGCGTGGCTCCAGTGCCGTCTGTTGCATCAGCGGCATCAGCAGCTCAGTAGCGAGCGGCCGACTGGGTCCGGTCAGGTGCCCAATATATGCGTCGTCAAACACATATCAGAGACACATCGCAGCACGGACCGATAGGCGGTATACGGGACCACCGACGACCCCGTCTCCATGTCAGCCGGGGGACGTGGCCGTGTCGGAAGCGCCACACATACGTAACCCGGTCCAGGAAGACGCCGGACCGTCAGGGGAGGCGGGGGCGGCGGCGGAGACGCGGCAGATGCGTCACTGTCAGTTGCAGACCAGTGACCAGGTGCGGTCCGCACTGTCGCAACACGCAATGATCAGGTGGAGTATACACTTACATATTTTGCCAGGCGCCGCATGACAACGTCTCCTGATTTCGCGGAAAGGACATTGCAGGTTTGATACTCGGATTTTGACGTTGGAAGTCAAAGTGGATCCTGTTCTACGACGTCTTTGGGCATGCTGTTAACTTTCAAGACGACACAGAACCGATACGTTGCCCCCAAGATAGTATCACCTCGGCCTCGAACTCTACACCAGCCAGAGCTGTGAATCCGCAGGACTGCTGTGGGGCACGACATGGGTGGGACAGCCCACGCCGTCCCTCCAGTGCCGCTGAGCTGACAGACGGCAGCGGGAGACGTCCCACACCGCTCCGTCACCCGACGTCCATCCATCACAGACACCTGCCAGCTCCACCGCCACATAGGACCACATAGAGCCCACAGAGAGCCCACGGAGACCACAGAGCTCACAGAGACCACAGAGGCCACAGAGCCCACAAAGAGCTCACAGAGCCCACGGAGCCCCCCCCCCGCTCTGCTGTCGCGATATCCCTGTCAGCCGCGTGGAGGGAAGCCGGCACGTGGAGCGGCGATTCTGTCTCTGTCGACTGTTGCTGCATCTCAATGTCCGTTTCCGCCTCCGTCTCCGTCGCTGTCTGCTATGGCCATCCGTCTCCGCTGTTCTATCTGATGACGACACAAAAAGCCAGAGGAAGAGTCTGCAGGTAAAGCTGTGTAACGTCACCTCCGAGGTGGTCTTCGGTCCTGTTTGCGGACGGATCAGCTGATCTGACTCTGAGTCGTCAGTCGTGCTCGTGAGTCGTGACTCTCGGTGTTGGTCGGGGGAAGCCGCCTGTGTGAGTCGTCAGTCGTGCTCGTGAGTCGTGACGCTCGGTGTTGGTCGGGGGAAGCCGCCTGTGTGAGTCGCCAGTCGTGCTCGTGAGTCGTGACTCTCGGTGTTGGTCGGGGGAAGCCGCCTGTGTGAGTCGTCAGTCGTGCTCGTGAGTCGTGACTCTCGGTGTTGGTCGGGGGAAGCCGGCTGTGCGAGTCGTCACGACACCAAACATCTCTGCTAGCAGCTCAGGCCGCTGATCGGACGGCTTCCTTTCATCGTCTCTAGCTGTACATATGAGATATGCTGGATAATATTCGCAGCTTTAAACATGTGCACTGTGCAATGCGGCGGAAAAGCCTGTCCCAATCCATTCATCCAGATTCCAGACACACCAGACGACTAACTATATACCGCCCATGCTCGTGAGACAGCTCAACGACAGACGTATTCACACGAGTCCGTTTCTCCGGTAGCTGCACCTAATGCTAAGCCAATTGCCATAGTGCCACAGTGACGCCCGTCCGAGTTTGGGCTATCTGTCAGCGAGGCGCGGTCCCGTACCGTCTATCTCTGCGAGATCTGACGTAAACAGGTACGGCGCTGAGAAGCCGCGGTCGAGGTGGCGAGAGGGCAATCTGTTAGCCATGGCAGGCGACAACAATGCCGCTGTGGTGGTAGATATCTAGACAGCGAACCGACCAGCAACGCCTGCAGTACGTGGCGGCAGAGATCTGACGTTAACTAGAGGTGGGTCAGACCACAGATGCACAGGCCGATATGGCCAGTTTAATCCAGAGGCACCGTCTACCGGCCAGCTGGTTAGTTGAACGCTGATGTTTAATGCAAAGACACGGTCAAGGACATACGACTGGTAGCTCAGTACTCCGAAAGAACCCAGTCGAGACCACGGATCACTTCCATAAGAAGTCACAGTCGAATGTCGATTGTATGCACATTGCACATGTTAAAAGATGTTATATACATACGAGGCATACACAAAAGTTGTATGCGCATGTCCATCAGGCATCTCACTGCCGCACCTAGGTGTTTCACCCGACTGAATACAATTCCACCATGAGCGGAGACACACTAAACACGGGACCCTGTTTTGTATTCGTTCCACTTCACTTAAGACCCTGCCAAGTGGGTTTCACGAGGACGTGTGATTCACGCCTCCCCCCCCCGAACCCCACAAGCCACCCACCCCTCCTGATCACCTCACGGAGCCCCCTGCAGGCCTCACGAGCCAGCGTCGCTCACGGTCCAGCCAGCCGTGACCTCGGGGGGCGTTAACTGATGGACGCGCGGCATCGTTACGAAGGCCGCGGATCGTATCTGCCGGCCCGGAGTGGCCCGACGCTGCTCAGACACGACTCCGAGGCCGCACTGGCCGTAAATACCGGACATTTCCAGCACTGAGTGTGCAGCGCCGCCCCTGCAGCTGGGTCAATAGCGCCCCGGGGAGGCAAACCGCCGGCCGGCCTTGTCCGAATACCCTCAACACGTCATGTTTGGGTCTGAATAATGCCAACCGGCCCGCCGCACCGCCCACCGATCAGCCGGGCTGGCCTCTACAGCCGCCACAATTGCCGCCGATCCAGACTGCACGGCTCGCTGGGAATGTTTAGTGCCGACGCTGAAGCCGGCAGTATGCACTCGGCGCTGAAGCCGGCAGTCTGTACTCGACGTTGAAGCCGGCAGTCTGTACTCGACGCTGAAGCCGGCAGTCTGTACTCGAGGCTGAAGCCGGCAGTATGTACTCGACGCTGAAGCCGGCAGTCTGTACTCGAGGCTGAAGCCGGCAGTCTGTACTCGACGCTGAAGCCGGCAGTCTGTACTCGACAAAGTGCCGGTTCGCTTTATGGAGCGGCCATCCCGCAGCAGTGCAGCTGAAGGACCGCCGCCGCGTCACCGTGACCTCGGTCTGTGTCACGCTGCCACCGTATCGTCTCTCCCTCCTGCCACCGTATCGTCCCATGTCATCTTCTCACCGCATGCCTTTAAATTCTCATGATTATCCATCGGTGCACCGGTCGACGGCGGGACAACAAAACCGAGAGCCACAGCCGTGTGTCAACGTAAAAGGCGCTGTGTCGGTGGCTGGGTGTCTAGCCAGCCCCTCTGAAGCTTCTGAAGCTCATCTGTCACAGGTATATTATCAGGGAAATCGAGACAGCCGGCCCGCCCTCCCCCGACACGGCTGGTCCGCCCGCCCGGCCGGCCCAGCCCGACTCCCTGCGCCTTTCGCTGTCCGGGCAAGATACGAGAGAAAATGAAAGTATTTGGAAGATTTGGCGAAGAAGGAAGACAGATACTGCTGAAGTTATTAGCACTGATATATAAACTGTGTATGTGTGTATACGCTGTAGAACTAGCCACTGTATGCAGCAAAATACAGAAGTGACGGCCGAGGTGATGGCGGTGAAGATGACAGTGGCGGTGGCAGTGGTGACAGTGACAGCGGAGATGACTGAGGACGGTTGAGGTGGCGACGGTAGAGGTGGTGACAGCGGAGGTGGTGACAGCGGAGGTGGTGACAGCGGAGGTGGTGACAGCGGCGGTGGTGACGGCGACAGGTGGCGACAGCGGCGGTGATGACAGCGGAGGTGGTGACAGCGGAGGTGGTGACAGCGGAGGTGGTGACGGTTTAGGTGGTGACGGCGACAGGTGGTGACAGCGGAGGTGATGACAGCGGAGGTGGTGACAGCGGAGGTGGTGACAGCGGAGGTGGTGACAGCGGAGGTGGTGACGGTTTAGGTGGTGACAGCGGCGGTAATGACAATGTCGGCGGCGGCAGAGGCGGAGAAGGTGGTGGCTGGACGGCTCGCGGTGTGGTAACCCAGTCGCTGCCACGCCATCGTGTCAGAGGTCACAGCCAGCCGTTGAGAGGGAGGGTCGCTTTCGGCTAATGGCTGAGTGACTGGCCCGCGCGCGCTTCCGGCCACTATACCGGCCCTGCGCAGTCAGGCGCCAGGCCTCACCGAACGCAAGCCATGTCGGCCGTGGCAAGTGGTGCGAGGCCCTGCCGCTGGACCCGTACGCGGCGGCAACCGGAGTGTTAGTCTAGGGACGCTTGGGCGCCTGCACCGCGGAGGAGACAGCGACCCCTCAGCACGCACGCTACAGGGCTCAGCCTCAGGCCTGCTGAGGAGGCGGCTCCGCTGACTTACCAGAGGGTCGTGACTCGTAGGCAACACGGCTGCTCGCGCTGGCGTACACCACGCTCTCGCTGAGCTGGACTACACAGGCGGTGCTTCCGCTGAACAGCAACAGCTCCCTGAGCGGACCGGTACTCACAGCTTGACTTAGAGCAAGCAGCTCGGCATGGGAGCTCGCATAGAGAGCCGAGGCTTCGCGTCGTGGAACGTAACACAGCTGCTGAGGGCGGGCAGCGTCCGCCCTGGACTGGACTACTCAACAGCTCTGACCTAGCTGCTGAGGGAGTCCCTGGGACGGCTATCACACCTGAGCATGCTACTGAACAGCTGGCACTTGGAGCGGCTCTGCCTCGCGGACGCATATACCACACCAGAGCAGCTCTGGCCCTGTGGGGAGGACTAGCCGAGCTCACCAGACTCTGGGACCTCTACAGAACACGGCTCGTTGCTACGCTATAGGACTACAAGAGCAGTCTCGGCTAGGAGACGGCTCCTGCAGGACTACTCTCAGAAGAGCGGCTTTGGTGGGAGGCTGAGGACCTACCGGCTTATCTGCGCTATGGCCTAGTATACTTGTAAACAAACGCTTGTACTGAGCGGCTCCGCTGGACTACACAGCTGCTGAGCGGCTCCGCTGGACTACACAGCTGCTGAGCGGCTCAGCCACCGACGACAGTCGACACCGCTCTGCCACGCGCAGCAATGGGAGCGACGGCAGCCACGGACCAGTAAGGCAACGCCACACAAACGGCCAGCGCAACGCTATACGGCAATTGGGGGGGGCATCTGTGTAATTACTATTTTGGTTTTTCGGTGCACCGCCTTCAACAGCAGGGTGCACCGCCTTCAACGGCAAGGCGCACCACCTTCAACGACATGGGGTGAAGGGCGCACCAACTTCCACGGCAGGGTGCATTCCATGAGAAGTTACGGAGTATAACTCGGTCAAGAGCGAGTCACGACAGAGACATGAAAAGATTACAGCGGGACGAAAAAGCGGCGTCATTAAAAAACAAGTGCACAGCACAGCTGCCGATCCCATGTCATTTCATCCGGATCAGGTCTCATTGGGCTAGGCAAATTGATCGCTCAGACATATACAGCCTTTACGGGACACCATAAAACGTTACATCGATTTCACCGTGACTCAGTGCCATTCATACATTCGCAAAATGAGCTGGCCTTTCACGAAGGTGCTCACAGCAGCATATCCAAGTGTCGATCTGTATTAGTCTTTTATTGCTGGGAAGCTGAGCGACCAATAAATTGTCGATGGTCCAGATTATATCGATTGCCCCGGAGTCGTTAAAACGTCGTTAAAGTGAATATACGACTGGTGCCAAATGTTATCTGAAATCGAAACCCTAGTCCTAACAAAACACGTCTAGCACTGAGCTGGCAAAATGAGATCTATCTGGTAACACACATGACGTCTGCGGTAAGCAGATTGAACGATTAGCTAATCCCCAGCTTATACTCTCAGGCGAATGACGTCTATTCCAGGCAGGCAGCACCCATGGTGACATGTCCGTTACCGGGGATTTCGCTACTCAGAAACGCGTAGATGATAATTTACAAGAAAATTAGCACGCTGTGCGAAATCTCAGCACGGCTCGGTTCAACAGAAATGTAATATGCTAACTCGAATTATAACTTAGAAGTGCTCGAACACGGTTAATTTAACATTTTGTCAGGAAAACTTCGAAAGCAACACAAATGAAGCGTGTCTGGTGAGCGAATCAACATTATTTTGTATGTTTTTCACATACATATTCTTTTGTAATCACTGGCGGATCCAGAAAGTGTTATTTTGACAGTTCGGGGGGCAAATCCAAAAATTATCGCATAAATTCTGAAACTCATCGGATTTCGCTTGCTTATGTTAATCAATAACTGATTTAAAATCAAACTTTCCTAAGTAAGAAGTTGCTTAGTTTACGACAAACTTCAGGAAATGTGTCAAATTTGCGCCGATTTTGGGTGGTTTGGGGGGCCATGGCCCCCTTTGCCCCCTGGACGCCCTTGTTTGTAATTGCAACATTCTAAACTAATGACGTATACTTCTCTGAAACGACTTTGTGCGCTCAGAAAATTAATCTGCGAAAAGAGCAAGAGAATCGAGACAATACAACAGTGACCAGAACATCTATGAGACTTAAAATGGCGTACCTAATGCTATGGGCACCTTCAGACGATACAACTTAATTCACATCTACCAAGCAAGCATTTTAAACGGCTGCAGAACGCTAAGGCTATAAATATATTTTGCAGTCCTTTGGTGACAGGTAATGATGGCATCAAACAACACATCACCTGTGAATATGGCGTCGCCCAATGACATTTATAGTGCGAGGTGTAAAAACTACGTTATTCGAATGACAGTGACATGGTATGTCATGTCATCCGTTGCCATGGCATACGACCGGAAACAGCGATCGCGCTCCAGATTGACCGACATCAGATCACATTATATGGTGGCGTGGACCAAGGCTCTATAACAGCGTGGACGTTGTCCAGGTGTGTTTGGGCACGAGTAAAACTTTCGTTTCTAAATCATGCCAGCTACCAGGAATTGCGTGCTAAGATGATGGAGTCAGTGTCTGCAGCAACAAGCCCCGTCTTTGGAGGGACCATGGTCTCGGAAATAAATTGAATCAAAAGGTTATGAGCTTCAAACTAGAATACATCGAATGCAGATTTAGAACTAAATCAACAAGATGTCAACTCACCATCAGCAATTTTCATATTTCAAGAGAAAGAAAGGATTACTGTATAATGTATATTATTCCGTGGAGGTTGTGGCCGCGCTGACAAGTCGTTTGAGTTATGACTGCTTCCCTATTTGATCCGATAGATTACATAGTCACGATTTACCTAACCGACCACAACCACCTGCTCATACATATACAATGAATAGTTTTGTTAATGTACCTATATTATACATTGACAAGTCGTGACCGGAACGTGCATTCCTGAAAACAAGTTGCAGCGGCTAAAAGCCATGAATGTCGCCTTCCCGAAAAATGTTGCAGCAAGCTGAATACAAATCGTGTATGTTTAGGTAGTTTTATGTTTGTTTATGTTTATTATGTTTATTTTAATATTATCATAAACACCAAAATTATCCTCATCTTAATCCAGCAGCCAATTTATCATACTAACCGAGAAAATGTATATCGCATAAACGAGACGCACGACTGTCATTCGACCATAGCTGCGCATACAAACAACATTACATATGAATAACTGTCAGCGTCCTTGGGTTCACGAGTCGGGTACCGGCTGGCACGGGATGCATGCGGGACGTGAGAGCCGGGCTCAGGTACTGACGATCGCGACACGGGGAGTCCCGTATACAGGCGCGGCGCAGACGACAGCCCAGGCAGGCGGCGACGATAGCCAGCGACGATAGCACAGACAGGAGACCCAAGCCCCGGGGGTACGAACACGTCATAAGGAGCAAGTCTGAAGTTATTTGCGCCGAAACAGTGAACAGTTTGTTTGTTTATTGGGGCTTTAGGGCGCGTCGACTGAAACAGTGAACAGGTGAGAACGTTTGTACAACATAGGAGCAGACTGCCTGTGCAGACCAGAGAAGGAGGCGCTGAAACAGTAGAACATAGGAGCAGACTGTCTGTGCAGACCAGAGAAGGAGGCGCTGAAACAGGGCTAGTGAAGCCCCGTGCAGGGACATTAGGCGGAGGGGCCAGTATGTGGTGATGTCACCACTCACCTGCGTCAGATCGCACCACGCCACGCCACCGCACTACACCATGCCGTCACCGCCGGCCGCCGATACCATGAGTTGGTCGGCGGTGACCGGCGCGGTGTGGTGGTGTGAAAAAGCCGCCCACCGCCGCCGGCGACACCCATTGCCACTGGCGGCGGCGGCGAGTGAGTGGAGTGAAGTGAGTGAGTGGCCAAGCCTCTCCCTCACGTCTCACGCCGCCTCACGTTGATCTAGAATCGGCGGCCACAAGGTGAGGCCGGCGGCCAGTCTCGCTCCGGTCACCGCCCCCCCCCACCCCCCCCGGACCGCCGTCAGGCATCCCTCCTATCAGACCCCAAACCCGCCCCCGTCATATCAGCCCAGCCAGGCCTGCGACAGTACCCGGTCCCTGTTAATAGCCCAGCCCAAGTCTCAAGACGCTCCAGACCACGCACCGTCAGACAGCCAGCTTAAGTCTCAGACTAGACCCATCCTCCCACGTCATATACAGCCCAGACCAGGCCTGCGACAGCGCCCGTCCCTGTGTTAAATAGCCCAAGCAAAGTCCTCAGACAGCTTCCACCCCACGTCAGACAGCCCAGCCTTAAGTCCTCCCAGACAGACCCATCAGCGACCATCCTCGTTCCGAGTTTCCCAATAAATACCCAAAAGCCCCCAAAAGCCCCAAGGCCTGCGACAGCCCGTACTGTTGAAAATCAGCCCATGCCAAGTCTGAGACAGCTCCACCCGCGTCAGACAGCCCAAGCTTAAGTCTTCAGACAGACCATCCTCCCGTCATATACAGCCCAGCCAGGCTGCGACAGCCCGCGGTCCCTGTTAAATAGCCCAGCAAGTCTCAGACAGCTCCACCCGCGTCAGACAGCCCACTAAAGTCTCCAGACAGACCCATCCTCCCGTCATATACAGCCCAGCCAGGCCTGCGACAGCCCCGTCCCTGTTAAATAGCCCAGCCAAGTCTCAGACAGCTCCACCCCCGTCAGACAGCCCAGCTTAAGTCTCAGACAGACCCATCCTCCCCTGTCATATACAGCCCAGCCAGGCCTGCGACAGCCCCGTCCCTGTTAAATAGCCCAGCCAAGTCTAAATAGCCCAGCCAAGTCTCAGGCAGCTCCACCCCCGTCAGACAGCCCAGCTTAAGCCCAGACAGACCCATCCTCCCCGTCATATACAGCCCAGCCAGGCCCCGTCCCTCCCCATCAGACAGCCCCTCGTACCGACAGCCTTGTCGGGGCAGCAGCGGCACGACCCGGGCCGTGCCCTATCCCGGCGGCCAGCTCTCCACAGGGGTGGCCGGGTTGGACGGCGTGGGTTGAGATAATCAGCCGGCGATTGTGATCGGCGGCGGTGGCGCACGGCAGCGACCCGCGGGGAGCGGGTGGCACGGCACGATGCAATCACACGTCACGCCGTACAGCCAGAGGCCGAGCAACGGACGTGTTCCAGGTCACGTGGTCACGTGCAGACGCCGCCGGCTGCGGTGCAGCCAGCCAGGAGAATAGCAATCACTGAGCTTTACTGAATAACCGTCGCAATCTAAGGAGTCCAGCTGTTATGGAGATGTGCTTAGATTCGATGAAGGGCCGTAGCTACTGGCTATTGTTGCTGCCCCCAACTTAGGCACACCATGCCAGTTGAAAATAAAATTTGAGAATCAGTATTACCGAATGACGAAATATTAATCGGTGACTTACCGACTAGTTTGTGCTTAGAACAGAACAGTTCGGCTCTCTCACTTGGGGTTTCGCTACGACACGCATCCAGCACGAGGCACGAGCTGAACGTTTCAGCCTGAAAACTTAGCAATTTAACAACTCCCTTCAACAAATTCAATAGTTAAGTTTAAACTGTCAACCATCAACAGCAGGAAACTACTTAAACTTGCCGGCAAGGAGCCCAAAGCTGCGAAATCGCACACAACGAATCGACGAATGGATGAAAAGGATTATTTGTAGACAAATACGATCTTGGAATCAACTTGGAAGCTGCGGAAGCAAAGTAATCGCCAGCCAATCAGCGTCGAGTATAGGGGAGACCGGGGCACGTTCTGTCACTTTTTTGCTAATTGGCCCTAGCGGCACACTTTCAGAGTTGGTGATTGATAACTTCCCAATACTTTACATACACCAGTAAGACGCCTTAAACGGCGAAGGACAGCGAGTCCGAATTAATCCGCTCAATTTATTCACCCGTCTTAACGCAGAATCGTCTTGTGCCAAAGCATGACATTTGAATTATTTTCGCTGTGTTGTTTTTTGCCGTCGCAAATATATCCAACTAACTCGATACTTTAAAACTAAATAAGGTTTTGAAGTGATATTTACGATTGCCATTATAAGCTTCATGGTTGTAGGCAAAAATCAATTATATAGGGTGGCGTATTAGATGGATTTGATTGCGCTTTACAGCCCATCATTTTTATCGTCTAGCACCCTTGCGTCTTTGAAGCTACGGCGGTGTAATTAAGGAAAATTATAAAAATCGTCAATAAAAATATTAGCAGACAGATATAGCAGTGAAAATACTGCATGCAAACCTAAATTTTGAATGCATTTTAGAGACGGTACATTGTCTACACATTGGTGTTTGTGTTTATCGCTTTCACGTCCCAAGGTGCTGAGCACTGATATTAAATTGTGAACGTCATAAAACTATCATTTGCGTTTGTATAGCCAGTAACTTTGCACGTACCACGCGCCGCTGATCGACACATAGTACATACGCGGGGCGGATCGTTTCTCTACGCATCTGTGTTTGACCCGTGTCTTTGCGACTTTTGGTTGCCGAGATATAGGTCGGTATTGACAACGATGTTTGTAAGTATTTTGTGACGGAACAGGGTGCACGTGCGCACTGCAGTGGCCCAGAGTTTTAACTGCTTGCAGACAATTGCCAGTGGTGTGGTCTCCAGCCTCACACAATATTTTAGCTTAATAGGTCCAGCCGTTTCGTCAGCTCAGCAGGATAAAACTTTATGACACCCCTGACGCGGACGTGTCACGCGCCGTGCTGACCCGATCACATGAGAAAAAAACATGTCAATAATCATAATGTCATTGCATGGGGCTATCATATGGCGAAGACCTGCTTGTCAATTCGGAGCGGGGGTTCAAAAGATATAGCGTTCTGACCGCGTCGCGGTTCTGGCCCCGGGCCGGGTCGGCCGCTTATATGTGGAAAAATCCGTTAGTCAATGAGACTCGCTCCGCGCTTCGCGCTCGCTCGTAATCTGAATAGCTTCAAATCGTTTAGGAGTTCAAGGGTACTCAGTTGGTTTCGGCACCAGTGTCGATATTGTTTGCGACGACTCATGTTGACGGAACCGTGCCCATATACGGGCCACGTTACTTCATATGGGGGCACATACTGTCATTGATCGGGCAACTTCTGTTAATCACCGAAGGTCATTGTGGTGGCCCCTGCAGGGGAGAGAGGGTTTCATTTCATCGCCACCATCATAGTGTGAAATGACGGCTATATTACGATCCAACAACTGCATGTTTTGCGTTTTTCTGTTATCATGCACGAATCAGAGCTCCCTGAGTACGACCTATGATTTTTAATTTTGACTTTCCCTTTCATACATTTAAGACCATGAATTTAGAAGTCAAAAGACGCTTTGCATAGGAAATCGGTCGAATGCATTGGCTACAATGACCTTCAAATGACATCAATATTTTCTAATGTGTTGCCCCTTGCCCCCCATTTTGAACAAAAATATTTCGGGCGTACAAAGAAGAAAGATTGTGTCACGACGAATCGAATTGGCTGTATTTCCATCGAAATCGGCCTAGCGTTCTCGGAGATCTCTGGGGGTAGCAGAATTCTGCCGCCCGCAGGTTAACGTAATTCTGGCCGCTCGTTGAACTGCAACGCACCACCGATGTCTTTACCTTGTAGTGTGTACCATACAGGCGCGGATCCAGGATTTTGGTTCAGGGGGGCGCCCAATAAAACAAAAAAGTGGGCGGCGCCATAGAAAAAGACCCGGTTCAGGGGGGGCGCGCCCCAAGCGCCCCCTGGATCCGCGCCTGCCAATCTGTAAACAACAGGCAATAATTTGTATGGTCGTTTAGAAGCGATACGACTAGGAATCACGAAAACAGATTCAGAACGGAACCTGCCCCGATGGGTGACAGAACCTGCCCCACTCGACACAGGCACACTTTTTCGTTTTTTACTGAAAACTGGGAGAATGGGGCAGAATAACGCTCAGCACAATAGTTCTCGACATCCTTAGCCCAACAGCATTCAAAGGACACATATACAATTATCTGAAGGGCCACAAACCAAAACTTAGTTCATTATGAAAAGTTTGGATTTTCTTTGAAAAACAAACTTTTCCAAATTGGACCAATCTGGTCGCAGGCATGTTGTTGCTTTGATAGTACCGGGCCAGTGCAAGCACAAAGGAACATATGTTACGAAACAATATACCTGCTGTGAATAGTTCACGAGGAAACCCCGCTGACAGAATGTGCACCGTGACAGAACGTGCCCCGTTCTCCCCTACACGAGAATGTTTTTCTTTGACTATCACTACGTAAAGTGATGCTTTGTACGGTCAACAATTACTTTTCCATATTATTTACCCGTGGTACATGACAACAGGTGTTGCACACAATCACTGAATCATTCTTAACTTGTTCTGTATTTAGGTAGGAATTATTATTTCATTTTCGTTAAAATCTATTGATTCGTTTATCGATTCATTTAACAATATATATCACTGATCAGTGATCATTGTCATTATAATATAAAACACCATTATCAATTACAAAGAGCGAGACGCCTGTCATGCTTGACAGCGCTCTTCTAGAAAGTACTTAACTAATTTGTTCACTTGTTGAAACGGGGCCAGGTCATTCCGCCACTGCCTGCTGAGATGAGAAGATGATCCAGGATGACAAATCGCCTCCGACACCGGACGCACCCACATCCGGCGGCGGCGGGCGGCGGTGCTGGGACGGCAGACAGCTGACGCCGGCAGGGGTCCAGTGTCGGCCATTTAACGGTGCCCGTGCTCTGAACACATCCGGCGGCAGGCCGGGCAGCACCAGGTGATGTCAGCTGGCAGACCATATATGAGGCGGACTGCTCGCCAGCCGCCCCGCCCCCGCTGACCCGGCCCGTGACAGAGCTACAGACCGGCCACGTCCCGCTCCCGCCCACCGGGCCCGGTCAGACACTGGCCGCCGGGACGGGGAGGGTACCAATGTACCATTGACCCGCGAGACTGATGAGTCGCCAGCGGTCACTGGCCTGGACCGGGACAGTTGGGACGAGATGGGTATACCGCTTCTCTGGGTCTGCTGACCTGCCGCCGGTCACTGCACAATGCACATTGCACAGCACGAAGGCCAACAACAGTGGCCACTGCCAGCGAGGTATATAGGAAAGTCACAAGTATGGGGTAGTGAAACTTTGATCTCGTCTTGAGAAACCCAACCCCCTATGGAATATTTTTTGGGGGGATTTGGGCTCTTCTTTTCTTGGCAAACCTTTTGCCATTCAAATGTATCCCACCAAGCAATAAGCAAAATCAAATAATTTTTAGCAAAAAACGTTGAGGGGCCATGGCCCCCCCCCCCGACCCCTCTGTTCCTACGCCTATGGCAACTGCGCCCGACCACAGCAGAAAATCGGAAAACCCTGTCATAAAAATAAGAAACTTGAATTTACAGCATGACCTTATGTTTCAGTTAACTTTCAGCTCAGGCCTTCATATATGTTTTCCTAACTAGCCTGAACTACCAAGGATTGGCCTTAAAATTGAATTGGCCACTAACAAGCGACATCTGAAAAGACGACTAGTTCCATGCTATCGGGACTAATTCACCCAGCACCAGGTGCGCTGCGACTGTTCGCAGCTTCTTGTTAGTCAATTTCCCTGCATTTGTCTGCACGATGACACTGGTACCCCGGACCGAGCCAGGTGACGAAATTAGAAACCGTGGCGCCGCTTTCAGCCGTCACCACCGGCGCTTCTGCGGCCTGCTGATTAGAGACCCCGCAGGGATGACACGAGCTGGCCTGAGAGCTGGCCTGAGAACTGGTGGTCTCCGTCTGAGGCGACCCCGCTCCTCCGCCGGGCTGAACCGCCGCTCTGAGAGCCAGGCCGGGCTGATGAAGCCGGGCTGAATCGACACTGTAAGCCGGGCCGGGCTGAATCGCTACTCTGTGAGAGACCGGGCCGGGCTGATGAAGCCGGGCTGAATCGCCTCTCAGATGTGCAGGGAAAACCTGGAGAAGGTGACGCGTCAGCTGAGATGGTCGCAGCGCACGTCACGAGCCACCAGCCGCTAAAGTCAGAGGTCCTGAGCCAGTCACCGTCGAGACGAATAACAGCACGCCCGCGACACCTATGGCCAGCATCGACTTCTCCAGCTGTGAACTCACTATGGCAATAAATTACAGTGTTTGGTGGATGATAGGATCAGTGGATGATGTTTATCTCCGCTCCTTGCCCTCTCCATAATGCTCTGCTTCGCTCAAGCTGCATGACCGTTCACTCAAAGCCAACGCATGCAGCCTCACGCCGCAGTCATGTTCGACACCAATCCAGCAAACGACACAGCTAAGCGCATAAAACTACTTCAGTTAGGTATGGACACCATGTCGCCGTCCAGTCATGCCCGAGCTGGCTGTTGCTAACTGGGCTGGCTGAGGGGCGGCCTGTGCGGTGGACTGGCGTGTGCGGTGGAATCTCACTCGCTCATGGGCGGAGCTCCCACGGAACCGGTGCCCGTCCGCAGGCGCGGCAGAAAAACGGACACGCCACCGGCACTCCGGCCTCCTCACACGTGCCTCGGTGGCGGCACCACAGACAGGAGATGTCGGATAGCGGCGGCACATGAAGGGTGCCGTGCGGCGCGGCACCACTGCACAGCGGCATCTGCAGCGGCACCCACTGCTGCTGGCAGCGTAAAACACGGTGTTCCTTTGTCACAGACAGCAGCTCCGACAGACAGAGAAGCGATCGACTCTGCATGCGGGAGAGCTTTGGCAGCATCGACTTTGCTCCTGTGTCATGTAGATCGTAAAGGCATTCTCAGTTTCGCAGCATTAAGCGAAAGAACACCTGAGGTACGCAGATAAGTGCGCCATTTGCCGGGGAAATGTTGTGAGCTGCTTTTCATTTTTAGATGTTTTAACAACCACCTTTCAAACGTTTGTCGATAAACCCACCTTAGCTGCCCTGAAATTAACTTCAGAAAACTGGGCAGTGGCTTACGAAACCTAATCATCAGAGTTGAACTCGGTCCGAACGCGGTCAGAGAGCGAGTCCATCGCGACATGACGCGCCAAGGCCGCCGCCGCCGCCGCCAGCCGCCGCGCCGCACGTATATAATTACCCAGCATCAGCTGCACGGTGCCTCACGACTGTGATCATGGAGGGTGCCGGGGCGGCAGAGTTGACCCCGTATACCGGGTCTCACCATGGCACCCGGAGTCACCGGTCACGCGAACTGCTCACAGGCAGTGCGACACTCGCACTGCAGGTCTTAGGTTCAACGCGACAACTCAATATTAGTCACAAAGGCACCGCCGACACTTCATTGATCACAGGTCACCGCGAGCACATCACAGGTCACCAGCGTCACCGCGACACTCATATTTAACAGGTGTGACACTCAACGAGGTCAACCCGACACTCACGGTATCAGGTCACCACGACACTCATATTTAACAAGTGTGACACTCACAGTCACCGCGACACTCAAGGTATCAGGTCAACCACGACACTTCATATTTAACAGCGTGTGACACTCACAGGCACGCGAACTCACAGTATCAGGTCACCACGACACTCATATTTAACATGTGTACACTCACAGCGTCCACCGCGACACTCACAGGTTCAGTCACCACGACACTCATACTTTAAACAGGGTGTGACACCACAGGTCACCGCGGGACCACTCCACAGGTATCAGGTCACACGACACTCATATGTAACAGGTGTGACACTCACAGCGTCACCGCGACAACGCACAGGTATCAGGTCCACCACGGACACCTCATATTTAACAGTGTGACACTCACAGTCACCCGACACTCACAGTATCAGTCACCACGACACTCATATTTAACAGGTGTGACACTCACAGGTCACCGCGACACTCAAAAGTATCAGGTCACCACGACACTCATATTTAACAGGTGTGACACTCCCAGGTCACCGCGACACTCACAGGTATCAGGTCACCACGACACTCATATTTAACAGGTGTGACACTCACATGCACGGCGACACTCACAGGTCTTAGATCACCGCGACACTAAAAGGTCACAGGTCACAGGTCACAGGTCACCGCGACACTCACAGGCCACAGGTAATGTGACACTCACATGTTATCGAGTGGCATCTAAGAAGCTTAAACGGTCTGAGAGGGTTAGGGCAAAGTAAGTGCGCATGCAAATACAGGATGCAAGTAAATTATGCCACTCAAACGGCAGTCAGCACACCTTCCAGACCTGCAACTTTAACAACCGTGCTGCACGCGTGCCCGTAACATGCCGGTTTAACGTTATGTGCGGCGGAGTGAGTGATCATTACAACAAACGAACCCAGGTGCACCACTCGGTCGGAACGAGCTAACTAACCAACAGCTCCCGTAAAAAAACGACTTTCACATTTTAATTTACCACCACCGCCGCAGCCGGAATACCAATGTCGCTGCGCGGCCCTTTTCAGGCGTCAGCGTTTGTTTTACAGGCTGTAAGCTGGGTTGTGGCTTTCACCCGGACCGGCTACGCCTGCTGTCCCCTGACCTGACCTGACCTCTGACAACACAGGAGCCCTCTCCTGTCAGAGGAGGAGTGTTGGTCGCATGACAGTCTGCACTGCCTGTGGGCCGGCCCGGCGCGGCGGTGCCCGGTGTGAGTCGGACGGGATCGGGATGGGAGAGGGATGGTAGTAGAGATGTGGAAGATGGCTAAAATCGGCGCGGGAATGTCTCAGAAGCGGCTGGGTGAGCTGCGCGGGACTCGGCGGAAGCCGCAGCAGACACGGGTCGTGTCGAGACAGCTGGAGTGAGATAGAGTCGAGACGAGCTCGAGTGAGATAGCAGCCGGCATGGCAACAGAAACGAGACCAGCGGCAACACGGCACCATGCGGATTGCTTGGTGCCAGGCTCGCAGCTGAAGTTCCCACAGAAGGATAGGAAGAGATCCCAGTAACGACTCTCGCTAATCGGTGCCACAGAAGAGCATCGGATTCCTTTGATGAGTGAGATAACCTGCTACCCCTGTAACTGATCATGGATGAATGTATTTCTTGATGTGGCCACTGGCCACTGTTCAGCGCTCATTGCGGCGACGAATGGTTTGTGTTCTCTTTTTCTCACCCTCAGATTTTAGCATGGCGAAAAATGTCCTAAATGTGCTATTCTACATGCTATATCATTCCAAATAGCCGTATTAGTTTGTGTATTCTGCTCCATGGAATGTTCTAACGATAGTCGAAATAATTTGTTGTTGCAGCCGAGAGTCCGAGACGGTCCACAAACTCGACCAAACGGCCGCGCTGCTGCCGTCGCAATCACCATCACAATCGCAATAGTAATCACCATCATATATCACATATAAGACACCCTCATCACCATCGCCCATCGCGATCACTACGCAAAACAATCATTCACCGGCGCTGGCTGGCCCTGGTTTATCGATCAAACCTTGCAGTGCACACCGGGCTGCACTGTATAATATCGCCTCCACGTGCGGCCTGTCCGACAAGGCCCGAGACGGCTTAACCATGAGAAGCGTCGTGACGCGACAGGAGCCGTGGTGTGAGGAGGGTTGAGAAATACACGGGTACAGTGCGAGCAGCCCCGGGAGGGAACAGACGTGTCAAGGGCACCATTTGGCACAGGGAGGCTCATGGCAGGAAGTCGTGTTGAAATACGCCGGTAATTTTCACGTTCAATGCTACTCGGGTCGTGACTCGCGAGTCTGCTTCACTTTCACAAGACTCGGGATTGATGGCATGCCAAGATAACAAATCGCGGATATGTGGTAAATAAATGATACAGATGTTTAAGTCGCCAACCACTTTTGTCACAGTCAATCAACTGAATCACCGCAGATCACCAGAAGCAGTGCACCGCACAACACCGCAACTCAAGTAACAGAGCGCTTTAGTCATGCGCTACATCAATTTACTCGAGAGGTAGTGTGTTCTGCGTCACCTGTGTCCGTGTGTCCCGTGTGACCCGTGTGTTCCATGTGACCCGTCTGGCCTGTGTGGTCCATATGGCCCATGTGGCTCGTGTGTGCTGCCTGCCCTGTCAGCCGGATGGTCTATTAGCCCTGTGGTAACACGACTCTGGTGCTGTCGTCGCGTCATGACACTGCTCTCTGTGATGTAACCGTGCCCTGGTGTACTGCTCCGTGTGCGGGGCGGCGGCATTGTTCCCGACCACAGACCCGGTCACCTGGGCGTCGCGAGGTCAGCACATCCTGCCAGCTCAGCGGACCTGACCAAACATCAAACCTTTCAGCCGGTCAGAGTCATCATCTCATCAGCATTGTCATAGTGGTGTAATCTCAATAGTTTTAGTCCTCAATCAGCATCTCCGATATAAACTACAAAAATTATACACCACAAGGCACTTATAATGAAAGCGTGAACTGACATGGAATAAATAAGAGCATTAATATTAGGGCGCCTGAAGACTCGAGGAGTGTCCAATCGGACGTGACTACATTCCGAATGCAGTGCCACACCTTCACCGGAGCTGTCTGAGAGAGCCGGCGGCCTCTCTCGGCCAGCTCACAGCATGGCGCGACAGTCGGCACACATTGCAAATACACACACGTGTCTGGCGTCAAATACTGCCGGCTCTCCCCGCTGACATGGCTGAGGACTTCGATAAACACTTCTGCCGATTAATACAGAAGTGGAGGACCGGTGGCGGTGTGACGCCGCCCTTCAAAGTGCACCGCACTATGACGCTGAAAACGTCGGGATTAACCAGTGTTCAAGTGCTTGTTCAATGTTCATCCATCAGATGATTGACACTTAGACACCGACCCGCAGCTGAAGAGGCAAATACACCCCTGATTCTGAGTCGCAAATCTCAGCACAAGATGACCGCCGACTCACCCCGGCACTGTACGAGTCTGTGATGACTCACGACTCACGGCGGCACCCACGGTGACCGGTCAGCTCTGCCCTGCTGGCACTCCCTCGCCCAAATGCCTTTACGGCGCACTGATATACGGGCACTGTGCTCGGTCTAAATGAGCTGGGAGGTTCCACCACCATCTGACTTCACAGAGTTATTGACCAGAGGTGTGGCACCTCAATCCCACCGCGCAGAGCTTCGCTGTCTGGAGACATACTCAGCGAGCCAACCATTATTTGTTGTGCACACTTATTTCAAGCCCTTTGATTGGCTGTCATTCCGGGCTCAGGGTCATGGCTGGCGGTTCACATTAACTGTGAGAGCCCCAGTCCCGCTGTCGGGTCGAAATTCACTGCAATGTATCACTCAGAGTCAGCAGTAAAGCGGAGTGGGTGCAAGACTTTAAATCTACGCCACGCTATAGGAAGACTGAAGACATTAGACAGTGCAATTGGGGTAAACGTAGGTAAAGATCGTTTTGACATCGTAGCAGCCCACAGAAATTGAGATTAGTTTGAAAGGGAAGCTAATAATGGCGTTCACACTCTGCTGCCGCCGCCCACGACATAGCATGGCTATCGGAGGATCTACACTGACAGGATAAGCTGATCAAACATGTTGACTATGTATACCGTTACTTAGACAGCCGATTACTGGCACTGATTAGGCTCTGATGGTGAAATCATGCCCTCCACTAGCTGCCACCGACTGCCACCGACTGCCACTGGCTGTCACTGACTGTCACTGGCTGTCACTGGCTGTCACTGGCTGTCACTGGCTGCCACTGGCTGTCACTGACTGTCACTGACTGTCACTGGCTACCACTGGCTGCCACCGTGCGGTGTAGGACATGGCTGCGCCCCATACGGGGATGGTCACACCACACCCTCCAATCCGTGCCGTCTGACCCAGAAACTCACCACGGACGGGACTCGGCCCGGCGGGCGACAAGGTCAGCTGGGCTGCCTCCGACGGCACCGGGGCCGGCTCGACCTGCCCCGGTCCAGCCGACCGCCACATATAGGGCTAACGTACAGGGCAGCGTGGACACTCAGCCGAAAACGGCTCGACTTCATCAATCATACGACAGAGAAATATCTGCTGAATAAATACACAGGTGTATTCGGGTCCATCGGCTATAAATCACGGATAATGGGTAGTAAGCGCACGTGGGTCATGCCAAACCGGCTTGCTATATCATCATTAATTACTCGAGTCGTTAATATCTAAGTTATTAGTGTTGCCGGCTATGAGCAAACTGGAAATTAATTGAACGTTTGCTAATGCATCGCTGCTTATCATGATTCGGCACATGTTATGTCGACATAACCGTCGCGTCAAAGTCAAAGTTAGCCATTTTAAATATTCATGCGGGCGGGCATTTATAAGTGAATTATTGGGAAGCCGTGTCAAAAATGACGATGTTCTGGTCAGATCTATCGCTCATATCCGCATCAGCTTTTGATGTTATATCCCATTTTAAATCAGTTAAGAGACAGGACTATATCAGCTCAGTCCATTTCTGCTCCATCAAACTGGCGTGCTGTTTCGGAATAAGGTGGCTGTGCGGCGACGAACAGGAGTGGTCCGACAGGTGTGGAGACAGCTTCTCCGACGGTCGGGTCAAAGGTGAGCCTAAACTGTTATCTCGTGCGGCACTGATGAGGCAATGACTATGACTCACCGCCGTGTGGTCAGGTGGAGCCGCGCCCAGGACCACAGACCACTGTCACATTGCAACAACTCCCCGATCGTCATCCCGGAGGAAAGCTGCTCATCAACCGAATGATGACTTCAAGTTAGAAAGAGCGAATGCAACTTCGAGTCATTTCGGCACATACATAAGCTGTCAGAGATACAAAACAACAGACATTTCGACACTGAGCCACATAAGCTTCGAGGTTAACAGAGGGTGCAGGGGCGGCAGGGATGATGTCACGTCACCAACTCATTACCTACAGACTACAGGACGGTAGGGGTGTCAGCCACTCACTGCAGGCGGTGTGCAGGGACGGCACGGACACACCACCCACTCACTCGCACCGGCAAACCAACCCGCTCACACCAACAGCACCGGCAAACACCATTAAGCGTCGGTAAGCACTGAACGGCACCCGTCACTACCACCGCCTACAGAGGAAACACTGGACCGACCGTGGTACAAACACAACGCATGGGTGTCCACTGTCCATCGCCCGGCCCCATGTGTACCATGTGATGACCGGGGGAATGGGTCCTCGGTCTCGGCCGTCTCGCGGCTCATTTGATCTCGGCTATTCGAGCATGGTCATGGTTGATTCACGCAGCACGCTATATGCGTATGCGGTCAGCAGTTCCCTGATGTACACAGCTTCTCAGGTCACCTGTCACCGGCGACATCAGAGTGTCCCACAGCCAAGACACCGAGGGACCCAACATGGACAAAAACCGACCACCGCCAGGTCATATAGCCACGACTGAGCCGCGTCCGGGCTGGATCAGAATCAGGCTGAACCCATTGCCGAGCTAGCCAAGTGTCAGGTCGGCGCCCAGTCAAACCCAGGTCGGGGCCTCCATGCCGGACCACATTACACCCGCTCTATATCTGAAATGGTGAGCTCACCGGCACGCGGGCACTCCCATCCGGTGTACTGACCGGGTGACTGCAACTGATCTATCTGAGAGGGTATCGGGTAGTGGCGGCCTCACCCACGGACGGCAGAGGCGATCACTGCCCAGCAGCGCTGAGCGAGCCCGGACAAACACCATCAATACTGCTGCCTCCGCACACTGCCCAACGTCAGTGGCTAATAGCAAGACATCGACCATTGATGCTGCTGTGAAACCGACCTGGAGGATGCGACCACAGCCCTAAGAAAAACAGGGTTGCTGACCGCTCCCTAGATAGGAGCAGGGGGTGTGATTTCGAACGAGATAGGAATAACATGAAGGAAAACAATAGCTCCCGCTAGCTACCGTAATAGCTGCCGGCTAGCTGCCGACAACAACAGGGATATTAACACTATACCCTCATAAGAGAAGCATTAGCACCTTCCTGAGAAGAGCAGTGTGTGAAAGCTCCCCGTGAGAGAGGAGCAGGGGTGTGGGGGGCGCCGGCCGTCTCCGTCTCCGTCTTTCCGTCTCTCCGTGGCTGACCCTGAGACGCCGGTGACGATCTGGGTCAGCGGCACGGGGTGACGACGTGCCGGCATACTGATCAGTCGACCTGGCGACCCTGCCGCTGCCCCTGACGCCGCCACTCGGCAGTTCACTCCAGTCACACACGGCGGCACAACGCAGCCAAAAACTGGCAGACCTTGCCGGGGGGCGACCCTGAGCGACGCGAGACTCGCGCAAGAGAGGGTGCACTCTGCATTCTGCTGGTCTCCGAGAGACGGGAGATCGACATCAGGGTAAAGGAGCTTCCCATCGGCATGGCATCCACAGATGAAGCCATTGAGAAATGAAGAGAAAAAACATGGAAAGTATACACCGGTGCATATTCTGTGTGCTGGTGCCTACACGACGCACATCAAACATAATCGTTTGCATGTGACCTGTGCATGCTAGTTTATGATGCATATATCTTACTATCGCCGCGCGCCATGAAGAGCCAAGTCAAACAGAGCTGAGCTTAAAGCCTTCAGCGGCACGGACTGTTTGACGGGAAATAACATCCCGTGTTTACCATACAGATCAAATAATTGATTAGTCTGTCTGGCTGCCGAGGTCGTGGAGTGCGGCCTCGCAGGCCGAGTCGACGCCGGCTGTCGGAGCCGCCGGCCATCTCGTGATTTGTGGTCTGGCTGATCGCCACAGGGCACGAGGGAAAAGTTAGCAGCGGACTCAAAACATTCGACATATTCGATACATGCATGTAGTTATATGCACATTGTACACTTACAGGGTCTTTCTCTAGAAGTTTACCACTTTTTAATTTGTTCATTAAGAGCATGTGCAATGGGTTATTATAGGTAAAATTAGTGTCATCTGGTCGAGTACATCTAAACTTTTTGCTATTTGGTCATTTTGAACGTCGTCTCTCGCATGCGAACATGATTTTTAAACTTCCCTATCCAATAGCCGTTTTCACGATGGCTTATTTTGCGCGAAATGTTTTAAAACATTTTTAAATGTTTTGAAATGTTTTAGTTGTAGCCGCTTTCACGATGAA
>VOPJ01013458.1:142020-246820 GCA_014673585.1 Semibalanus balanoides
TGCTGCTGCTGCTGCTGCTGCTGCTGTGCCTGTGGTGGCGGTCCTGGCGGTGCTGGCGGTGGCGGGGGCGGTGGCGGGGGCGGTGGTGGCTGCCGGGCGCCGTCGTGCCCCTGGCCGCGGCTGCGGTATTGGGACGGCAGGGTGGCGGCGGACGAGGCAGGCGCGGGCGGCTGCCGCTGCGGCCCCCCGCCGCCCGGGGGCCGCGGCAGGGTCAGAGCCGTCTGAGCCGGCGGCGGCGGGCCACGGACCCAGCCGTTCACCGGGGGCCGTGCCCCACCACCGCCTCCCCGCTGACCCGGGGGTCCTGGTGGTCCCGGTGGTCCCCCTGGTCCAGTCTGCCCAGTCTGCGGCGGGCAGCTGCCGTAGATGTCGGACGGCGGCGGCAGCTTGTTACGGTGTATGCCCGGAGGAGGCGGCTGGTGGTGGTGGTGATGCGGGTAGCCGTTGGGCAGGGCGCCATTCTGCGGGAGGACACCGTTGCGCTGCGTCGGGTGGTGGCCCGGAGGCACCAGCTCGATGCGGACAGACGGAGCCGTTTCTGGAACACAAAAAATGACCGGTTAGATGGGCGGGCACTGGCTGGGCGGAGCGACCCATATCCGAGCGTAGCGTCCCTGCTGATGAATGTGGCCACTCGAGATAATACGGGGCCGGAGCCGATGATATCTGTATGTGAGCTGTGATACCAGATATAATTTACCAGTCCTAATTTCAGAACCATCCACTGACACACAAGCATCCCGTGTCGGAATTTATTTCACTCGAAGGGAAAAGGTCATTCTCTAACGAGGAGAGAGCGTCCGGCTTGTTTCTGGAGAACGCGACCTTTACAAACATGAACGCCCTCAAGCTTGAACTCTGCATAATTCAATGAGACCCTAGCTCGTCATTTAGTCCGGCTCCAGTCTCCGCCCGTGTTTTTCTGACACCGAAACGGAACTCCTCTCCACTCCTTCCGAAGATAAACTCGCCGGCTCTTTTCAAAGGCGCACGCATCAACACGCAGACAGATTGTCTGCAGCTCCACAAAGCGAAAGACATTCAGGCCGCGTCCCAAAACGTGTCGTGGCGAAAAGATGGCCCAACGGCAGAAAAACACACTGTCATCGCTACAGACTGCAAGTGTCCGCACCATGAGACTGGGATGTCGGAGTGTGTACCTTCCTGTGTGTAGAGATCCGCCAGGGAAATGAGAGACAAAAAGGCCAATAACTTAATCGTGAATCAGGTCGGGCACATTATCGCACTCCTCTTCCTGGACAATAGCGCCATGACCGGGCAGCAGCGGGGGACAGCAACCGGGGGCGGCGCGCAACGGCGGCGGCGGCGGCGCAGGTCAATAGTGCACGTCTGGTGGCGCCGGGCCGGGGTGGCAGGGCCGGGTGCGGGGTGGCCGGTGCAGGGCGCCGCCTGCCCGCCATGGCCGGCCCCAGGTCAACGCTCCGGCTCCGTGCACATGTTATGGACCGACTGCAGCGGCCGCAACCGGTCGGGCAGGCTGACTGGCCGGCCGCTGCAGCCGGCCGACCAGCCGGCCCTCGGTCTCAGCCGCGGCCGAACCGGTTAGTCACCACCAGCAGAGACACGGCAGAGACAAGGCAGAGACACGGCAGAGACACGGCAGACAAAGGGCCGGTAGAGGCACGGGGAAGTGGTGTGGCGTCTACTGGCGGCGTAAGAGAGGAGTGGCGGTGAGGACTCGGGCGGGGCAGTCTGTCCCTGGTCAGGGAAGGCCGGGATAGCGTCTAGCCACGACCGAGATGAGTTCTGGTGGTGCTAGACGCCGTCCAGGTCGTGCACCCTCACCAGCGGGAGCAGGGGGACGGAGGTTTTTGAATTTTTGTTGCTGCAACAGTCACACGATTTGGTTACTCTGAGGAGCGAGGTCACGGAGTCGTGACACCTAGGATTTACGCAGCGAAATCCAACAGGAGCTACGATTTTTACTATCTCATTGCCAGGCGTGATACAAAAGATCCACGGTGCGGGATCGAACGACTCGTGTTCGCACCATGATGGTGATGGTGATGGTGATACTGATGATGACGAGTCTCATGTTCACCGACTCGTTCAATGTCAATTGGACGCCTTCTCAAGCGAAAAGAATCCTAGTGATTCAAAGCGGTGCGCATATAAGGCAAGACTTAATGGCATCCGCAAGGAGACGACTTGCTAAGTCACCACTCAAGCATGGAATTGGGACCCCGTGTGCAATTTGCAGCACCCGATCTGGCTGCAACGCTGTCGGCAAGACGCGTCCAGTGCGCGTTCGTGGCCAGGTGCGTCATGGTACACAGGTGTTTAAGGGCGATCCAGGGGGGGCAAAAAGGGGCCATTGCCCGCCCCAAACTCAACCAAAATCGGCGCCAAATTTTGACACTTTCCTGATTTGTCGTACACTAAGGCAACTTTTACTAGAGAAGTTTGTTTAAAAATCACGGTTATTGAATACTTAAGCAAGCGCGAACTCCGAATGGAGTTTTCAGAAATTATGCGAGAATTTTTGGGAATTTGCCCCCCCCCCCCCCAACTGTCAAAATCACACTTTCTGGATCCGCCAGTGCCGGTGTTGATGGCGCGCACAACCGGTGGAGACGACATAAGAGGCCAGGAGACTAAACAGACCAGGGGAAAGAGGCAGGACCCAAGAAACTGATCACGACGCATACACTGGCCTCTTGTGAGTGCTCCTCGGTCCGCAGTTAGACCTCGGTGCGTCCCAGAAAGGTCAGCCCGGTGGCGGCGTCAGAGGTGCGTATAACGGGCCGTCCCGTCGGTAGCTCGGCCAGTTTACCGCACTCCTCACACCACCTCATGCATATCGCTCCCACGACGGCGCGGCTATAGTGGGACGCAACCCACGCACGCGCCATAACCAACACTACCGAACGCATTAACTCAGCTATTACGGCCATAAGCACTGCATTTAGTAAAAGCGTGCCGACCGGTGCGCGGCCGCTTCACGCGCCACTATTCTTCACGCGGATAGGTATGGAGATGCCCGTTGTGATCGGCGGCCGACTGGCACAGCGTACCTCGGTGGAACCTCGCAGGAGAGGGAGGGTCGGCCAGCTATACGGTCGGTGCTGCACTGACCCACTGGTGTCGCCGGGCACGCCGCTCGGCAGGTCCGGGACGGACCGCGCTGATCGCTGACCGGGAGTACGCTGCAGCGGCGGCCACACCGGCAGCGGTCAGCGGTCAGCGGTGGCCAGCCTGGCCCGGGTCACCACCAGCCGGGCGCCGGGCGGACGGGTCGGCCGGCACGGCACGACCTCAATGCAGCCCGGACAGGTCGGGCCGGTCTCCGCAGCCCGAGAGAAGCCGGCTACCGACCGGAGCAGCCCGGCAATCAGGTCAGCAGGGTCAGCGCGTGCAGTACCAGCGGTGGACTCCGGCACACCCGTCTGACCAGCGTCTGTCTGTCCGCTGTCGACCGCCTCTGGTATACATCGGTCACCAGCCACCACTGCCGACCGCCCCTGGTATACATCGGTCACCAGCCACCACTGTCGACCGCCTCTGGTATACATCGGTCACGCAGGCCACCACTGTCGACCCGCTCTCTGGTATACATCGGCAACCAGCCACCACTGTCGACCCTCTGGTATACATGGTCACGCAGCCAGCCATGTGACCGCCTCTGGTATACATCGGGTCACCAGCCACCACTGTGCGACCGCTCTGGTATACATGGTCACAAGCCACCACTCGTCGCCGCCTCTGGGTATACACATCGGATCACCAGACCGCTACTGCCGACCGCCCTGGTATCACATTCGGTCCCAGCCAGACTGCCGACGCCCCCTGGTATAGCATCGTCACCAGGCCACCACTGGAAGCCGCCTCTGGTATAACCTCGGTCACCACCACACACTTGCCCGCGCCGCCTCTGGTAATTACATCGGTCACCAGCCACCGAACTGTCGACCGCCTCTGTATAACATCGGTCCCCAAGCCACAATGTCTGACCGCCTCTGGTAATATCATCGGTCACCACCACCACTGTCGACCGCCGTCTGGTTAAACCATCGTTCCACCAGCCACCACTGTCGACCGCCTCTGGTATACATCGGTCACCAGCCACAATCAGCTCACTCTGTGTGGATAGTTTTAAGAACTCTTGACACCTGACAGTCAATTTTAATGATGATAATTAGGGCTTAAGGGCGACAGTCAATTTTACGCCAATCACTATGACAGGTTCAATTAAAGAAGGGACCGTCAACCCTCGCCTGGCGTCTGTTTAGCCGCCTGAAGGGTGTCAAGCATATCCTCTAGGTCCGTTTCCCTTCTCGGTCTCACAGACAGACCATACGCCTGTCCCACCTTCCGCCCACGCCTCCCCTCCGAATGAACATGGGTGGATGAGAAATTAATTGAGAGGCCTTTCTATTCATGAGGCAACACGGCCCCAGCCTCCGATAGTACACCTCCCAGCCGTCGTGCCTGGGGTGTCGGTCAGTGTTGCCCAACTGACCGATCTCGGGCACGTATCGACCGGCACCGGATCAGATTTCGGTGGGGTCAAACCTGTTTCGATCACACTCAATATTAACGGTACCTACGGCTGGCACGCCCCGAAGGCTGGATCGTCGTATTACATGCAGCCGAAGGATAGGACGTGCTGGGATAAGATTCAGCGTTGAAGTAACTATAACTACGCCCACGCCAAAATAAAGGAAACGAACGTTCAGTCTACTGTCCAAATCAAGTGTGCTAACGACTGGGTACCAATGTCGCCCGAGATGAACACCTTCGAACAAAATATGTCCACAATATATTTACACTAAAAATACGGCTGAAAAATACCCCATCCTTCCGCATGGTTTCGGCTATACCTACCTGCCCTGGTTTCATGATCGGATAATCGGATATGGAAATCACACCATGTCGCTTTCAGTTCCTCAACAGCTCTCACACAGATCGGTCATTATGCCCCGGCGGATCAAATATTAAATTTAATATAGTGCCCTTTAGAGGACGGCAATACATAGTTATGTGCTTTCTAGCAGCCGATACAAGACATCATCCTCGGCAGGGCGTGGGAACAACAGCTGGAGAGTAGAATTAGCACCAAAGCCCAGCGAAGCTCGGCGGAAATCGCTCAGCAGAAAACCCAGCAAAAAGCTCAACGAGAAGCTCAGCGAGAAGCTCAGCGAGAAGCTCAGCGAGAAGATCAGCGAGAAACTCAGTGAGAAGCTCAACGAGAAGCTCAACGAGAAGCTCAACGAGAAGCTCAACGAGAAGCTCAACGAGAAGCTCAGCGAGAAGCTCAGCGAGAAGCTCAGTGAGAAGCTCAGCGAGAAGCTCAGCGAGAAGCTCAACGAGAAGCTCAGTAAAAATCTTCAGACAGTATAGTCGACTAAGCTTTGACTGCACTCACCTAACGCCGGCTTCCCACACGACAAGCAGCACTTATGGCTGAAAAACTCGTCCAGTTTCTGCCACATGATGACTGCTTCACAGTCTGTCTCGGTGTAAACCACGCACGATCACTGGTCAGGTCTGTGTCACCAAGAGTGCGGCTCTGGCGGGGGCGGCCGGAGCTGACCACCTCACGCGCGGCTCGGGCGGCCGCCTTCGGCCGACTGGCTGGCCAGCGGAGGCGGCCGGCCGCGACGCCTCCGTCGCCGCCGCCGCACGGCCGGCCGGCCCGCCACCTCCCCTATTGATCACATGTAGCCGGCCGGCTGGGTACAGGAGCCGGTCAGCGGCCGACGGCCCGCCGCCACAGATCACAAGATCGCACCCCCGAAAACGACGCGTCGCCGCCGGCCCGGCGCCGCCCTGTCCCCCATGTCGTCCGGCAGGGTCGGAGTTCAGGGAACATCAGTCGGGTTCCGCCTCCGAGCCAAAGAGTCAAGAAGTCTGGCGCCGGGCAGAACCGACACTTCCACAGCGACACACCCTCGTTAGCCGTAAACCCCTGCATTTCAGCTCAGTCTCCTGACAGACGTCAGACAGGCGCTGACTTGGTAGCTGACCTCGGTGGTGACAGGTGACACCGCCGACATGTCCGGCCGGCCCAGCAGAGGGGACGGGCCACCCCTTCCCTGAGTAACCTTGGCCCTGCAGTCGGGAGTCAGCGGACCGGTTCGATCCACCGTCGCTGGCCGGCCGACGGCGAAGGTCACGGCGGGGCGATGGAGGGGTACGCCAGGTAGTGAGTAGTTACCACATCCGGCCCGGCCGGCGACCATGAGTCACAACACATTGTACACATGGTAGTGCACAGTGCACACTTCAGTGATTCACGCGGCGCTGAGGACTGAGCAGGACGACACTTCACTCCGTTATTAGTGAAAGGCGACCGGCAGGTTCGGAGTTTGTTCTAAACACGCGAGGCTTCGTGTCAGGCCGTGAACCTGAGCGTGCGTCACATGCGCGAGCCTGGCGCCCTAGCTGGAAATACATAGCAGGAACGCAGGTGCGATCTATAGTATGCCGTCTGTGTGTACTTCTGTCTGTGTGTGTGTCTGTGTGTGTGTGTCTGTCTGTGTGTGTGTACGTGAATTCAGCACTCTTCACTCAGCAGTGGACAGTTGAACCATTCATGCAAACTATACGTAAGTGGAGAGATACACAACTTCAATCAAAATCATGCAGTCGTTTTATATCAAATATGAAAAACAAAACAAACCCAACTTATTTTAACATCGTAAACTTGTGTGCTCATTAGGAAGTTGTGGGCAGTTTTCTTTCATGCCAAAACACACTGTGAGCCTTTCATAAATTCCTACTACAAATTCTACAGCATCAGCCTCATAAGCCCAAAGTCGCGGCAACTTCGGTCCGTTTTTGCCAACTAATCTGTGCGCGGCGGCCCGGACGGTTGTCAGCGGACCCGCACCGTTCCGGTGTCGCAGTGATGGCGGCGCCGGCGGTGACCAGACGGTTGTCAGTGGACTCGCACCGTTCCAGTGCCGCAGTGATGACGGCGTGACGTCAGTGATGACGGTACCGACGGTGACCAGCAACCTCGCAGCAAACGAGCCGTGAGCTTCAGTACACCAACGGTTATCAACCGAGGTGGCACGGCCGCCGCAAATGGCCGCGGGGTAGGACGCCCGGCTGCAGCGTACGGAGACATGGCGGCGGCGGGGCTGGCAGAGGGAAGCTGAGACACGGCGGCGGCGGGGCTGGCAGAGGGAAGCTGAGACACGGCGGCGGCGGCTGCAGAGGGAAGTGAGACACGGCGGCGCGCGCTGCAAGAGGGAAAGCTGAGGACACAGAGGCGGCGGTGGCAGAGGGAAGGCTGAAGACACGGCGGCGGCGGGGTGGCAGAGGGGAAGCTTGAGACACGGCGGCGGCGGGGCTGGCAGAGGGAAGCTGCTGACACGGCGGCGGCGGCTGGCAGAGGGAAAAGCTGAGACACGGCGGCGGCGGCTGGCAGAGGGAAGCTGAGACACGGCGGCGGCGGGGCTGGCAGAGGGAAGCTGCGAGGAGGCCCACAGTGGTGGCCGGGTAGTGAGATGTCTGAGTCCCCCGGGAGATGTCTGAGAGAAGAGGAAAACAATGGAAAACAAGGCCGAGCGAGATGACCCGGATGTGACTGTGAAATGACATTGTGGATGCGAGACTTGCGGAGAAAATGGGTAGATGATAAAACTGTAAGGAGTCGAGCTGCACTTAAAACGTTACATGTGATAAGTAAGTATAGATCCTGCCGATATTTGAGTAGAACGGCAGCTTTCCGACACAATCACCGCAGCTTGGGCACGGCGCACGGGTCACGCCAACTTTTGTCACGTTCGTCATAAACTTCGGCCTTCGCAAACGCCAAATGAGAGCTAACCATCATCAAACAATAACCTCTCCAAAGCAGCTAACTCGCAACTTCAGGCAGCATTTCCAATCAGTTCCGACCTGGCCCGCTCGGTACCTAACCAGTCCCGCCCCACCGCGCTGGCTCGTTACCATCCCACAGAGTCGTGCGCGTCTCATCCGGTGGCAGACTGGTGGGGACTTCGGCGACGCCCCGCCGCCGCCGCCCGACGGAGACAGAGTGTGGGGTCTGCTGTCGGATCGCTGAGACCCCATCGGAAGTCTGGTCTATCGGCACCAGCGACTCGGCCGGGTCGGCGAGCGACGTCTCCGCGGCGGACTGGGGGAGCAGAGACGAAGGGCCGCTACTCGCCAGTCCCCGAGGACGACGCCCCTCACCCGCCGCCGATCAGTGGCCGCTCGATAATGGCACCCGGCGGGTTCAGTGGTCTCTCGGAGGGAGTATAGTACACCGGCCTGGGACACTCTCCGTGGCCAGTCCCAGCCGAGTGGACCTTGTTTACGCACCCATTACGGCGGTGGGTTAATCCGCCGAGGGAGCGACGCATATCGTCCAGAGAGAGCCACTGGACGTGACTCATAACAACGCAGCGGCCACGGAGATCTGTTGATGTGGCTGTGTGCGGTCGCCGGCGCGCCCTCACTGATTGAAAGCAGCAGCGGTGGCGGCGGTCCGGCAATACGGCGGTGGTGGGGGCGACGAAAGCCGGCTGATCAGGCGCCGTCAGAGGCGGGCGTCCCCGCTGTTTTAGTGGTGTTTTGGTGGCTGGTCGGACGGCAGCGGGACACTTCGGCCCTCTCACGCACTCGGCGGCGGCGGACATCACTCAGACGGGCGACATTTACAGGTCAGCGGTGGTGACCCGAGCGGTGTCATAAACTGGCCGCCGGAGAGCCGCGCTGAGTACCCGGCCGGCCCGCCGCGCTCCGATTTACATTGAAATCGGACAGTCCATTATCACCGGTATGCGGCACGCGGCGGCCGCCCGCCGCCCGCCCGCCGCCTGCCGTCCGCCCCGGAACCAGGTCCAGTTCGTTCGGAGGCTAAAGAGGGGCTGAAACTCGCGGCGACAATCACCTACTGGAGGCAGTCCTGGCTCCTGGGGAGTTTGAGACGCAAGATGGCCGCATAAAACTGAACGGAGCATAAACATATCGCGCTAGTGGGAAAGTGGAATATGCTCTAGAATGTTGAAGCCCAAAAAGTGTGGAGCATTGAACGGTCACATATACTTTTAAAAATAAAAATAATGTTTTTCGTATCTTAAATACACTTTTAACCAAAAGGTAGAGGTTGGATTTCTTATTCTCTATGGGTTCATATCCCGGGAACAATAAGACATACATACGTATTTGTAATACAAAACAGCATTCGCAAGAACTGTTTAGTACGGAACATCATTTGTGCATTGCGGAACAGCATTCGTACAATGCGGAACAGCATTTGTGCAATGCGGAACAGCATTCGTGCATTGCGGGACAGCATTTGTGCAATGCGGAACAGCATTCGTTTATCGCGGAACAGCATAACTTCTGTAATGCCATTCCAAGTAATACCCAAGGCGATATATAGTAATACTTATCTACATGCTCATTGTCTATGCTACAAACTGTTTCTTGGCGGCGCCAATCCAATCCTCTGCTTCTGGTAGTTGTGTAATTATTATCAAAATGATGTTGTTGTAAACCGTTTTCAACTTTTCAGTGCATTTAATGCCAACGCATAGACTTCCTGATTTAGAGGTTGCTGCTTTGCAACTTCTTGACAATCGTGATTCGTGGTATGATAATACACCAGCACCTTGACAGCAAATCTGTCAAGATAAAGAAGGCTCGACTTTCAAGATTCAAGAAGCACCCAACCTTACGTTGTTAAGGATGACACTCGCGATGCTGTTTGATTCGCATCACAATTAGCTGTTAGACTAGTCAAAAGCCGATGTCACCGGACAAAAAATGACAGTGATGAATTGACGAACGTAGTTTTAAAAACCGTAGCTATCAGTACATGTCCACAAACTACACGACATTTACAAGGACCAGCTCGCATGACCATCGGCGTTACAATTATAATAAAAATATCCATTCGTGGGAGCAATTCACTCGGCGTCACGTTCAATGCTAAGGCAACAAGCAAACCCAGCTAGAAAGCTATCAAATGTCAAATGTAAGCGCCCATCTAAACCATCATCCCGTCGCTAAATCGAAGTCACCAACGCACACAAGAATTACACGAACACAGTGCCTACTACCTACGCATAACACCATCGCTGTTTCCATAACTATTTCAATAAATTAACTGTTACTGGTTCAGCTAGTTTTTACCGTATATTTTTGTACACGATCCCCAGACGTGTTCCAAAAGTTTTTTTTAGTCGGTTCAGACCCGTTTTTCACCCCGAGTGCTCAGACGCCGTTCGAATGAACGACACAGGCGCGTATCGGTCACCTCTGGATGGCGCCACCGAGCCCGCCATCTGCCCGTCGAGGCTTATTCTTTCTTCTATTTATATTGACGTGCCGGCTGGCCCAGACGACGCGTTGGAATCAAACTAAATTTGTCGCCGACACTCGGGCGTCCCGTTACCACAGCGAACTGCACATGCCCACAACCGCCCGGCCCGGTAATCCGTCAGCGAATGCATCCCACACCGCCGCCGGCTACCGCCAGCGAACTGCGGTCCCACATCAGGGGCCGTCCGTAAACCTTCGGTTTCACGCTGAACTGACGTCATCACCGGCCCGGACGGTACCGTACCCTGGCAGCCGAACTGCGTCCACACCGGCCAGCCGTACCACAGCGAACTTGTCTTTTCCTATTACCGTTTTGTCTCAGCCGGTACCTCGTCAGCGACTGCGTCCACACCGGCCGTGTGTATAGTAGCGACTGCGTCCCACTGACCGGCTCGGCCGGTATCAAACTGCGTCCCAGCACGGCAGCCGTACCTCTTTTGTTTTTCCGCCAGGTCTGAACTGCGCTGCCCACATGGTCGTTGGACTGGCTCGGCGCTAACGGGCAGCGAACGCGTCCCAACGGCGGCGAGGTACCTTAGCAGTCCGAACTGTCTGACCCACACTCGCCGTCGGTATCCAAACTGGCGACACCGGCCAGCCGGACCTTTTGTATACAGCGAACTGCGTTCCCACAACAAGGCACAGCCGGTAACCTATCAGCCAAGACTGCGTCACACACCGGCCGGCCGGTAACTCAGCGAACATGCGCCCACACGCCGGCGTACGGTTCAAAATTTAATATATATGTTATTATTTTTTATTTTTATTTTTTTTTTAATGAATTTTTTTTAGACATTCGCAGGCGCTGGTAATCCGGCAACGCCGAGCGGAGAAACTGCTCAGAACCGAGTCCTCGATTGTTCCAACAGGAACGGCTGGCCCTTGTTCCGATTAACGGTCGATCCTTTCTCCCCGCATAGGTGAACTCAGCCCATCACAGCGAACTGCGTCCCACACAGTCCGGCCTGTCCGTAACACCCAAGCGAACTGCGTCCCTCACCGGCCGGTCCGGTACACCACGACTGAGCGTCCCACACGCACGGCCGTCTGACCACGAACTGCGTCGCACGCGTCCTGGTACTCCCAGCGACTGCGTCCCACACCGGCCGGCCGGTACCCAGCGAACTGCGTCCCACACCGGCCAGCCGGTACCCAGCGAACTGCGTCCCACACCGGCCGGCCGGTACCCAGCGAACTGCGTCCCACACCGGCCGGCCGGTACCCTGCGAACTGCGTTGAAACAGCGCTCGGGACGGCGGATGTCTGCGACACTGGGCCCTAATAACCACTGCAGCCCACCTCGGGGCGGCTGTGATAAACTGACAGACGAAATCCAGCCACGCCCGGCTGCCGGCCGCCGATGTCAGGGGCGCTGTCCCACTAATGGGTCATCCCGGCCGTGTGTATCCCGCCGGGGTGTGTATCCCGCCGGGCTGATATCGCGTGTGTGTGATCCGATCCACACTGCCCGTCATTATACAGTATACAGTGGCTCCAGCGGCCAGCTAACAGCTTTGTATCTGCTCTATCATCAGGTGAGAATCGAATGTCAAAATAATACAGAAACTTATATTAAAATCAACACCTGATTTAAATTCAGCACGAAAAGGCGTTTTAAAACACCCTCTGATCTGCGGTTCTGAAAGAGCTTCCAATCACTCAATGTTCTACGCCTTCTTACCACTTTTCATAATCAGAGGTTAAAAGTTCTCGCGTTATCGTAGAAGCCTGTCTATTTGGAGTGCCTCCTACACCTGATCTTGAACCATGAGCCACCAGTCGGCGGGTTGTTTTCGCTGTGTTCGGGGGAGCGTAATCAGCTCAGCTGGCCTTGTCCGAGCTGTCAGTGCCGTTCACCACCAGGCCTGAGCTCTAGGTGCCGTCCTCCCGCCCATAGGCGGATCCAGAAAGTGTGATTTTGACAGTTTGGGGGGGGCAAATCCCAAAAATTATTCACATAATTTCTGAAAACTCACTGCTGGACTTTCGCTTGCTATGTATAAATAAGCTGATTTAAAACAAAACTTTCTCTAGTGAAATAAGTTGCTTTAGTTTACGACAAACTCAGGAAATGGTCAAATTTGTGCCGATTTTGGGTGGTTTGGGGGGGGGCATGGCCCCTTTGGCCCCCCCTGGATCCGCCCTTGATCCCGCCACGGCCGGTGGACACGGTGGCCACCGATCACTGACGTCACAGTCGAGTGACTGACGTCACAGCTGTCACACGGGGCCAATAACAGGGCGCTACGATTCGAAAACCAGAAATAAGGAAATAGGAACTGCCTGAATAAATCAAACAGCCGTGACGCCGGCTGCCGAACATTACAGGGATGTATCATGTAGCCAAGTTATATATTTATGGTGTGTAATATATGTTTTGTTCTCCAGCTGCACAAAACTACACCTTCTGACCTTCCGTACAAGATAAGATGTGATCTCCACCTGCACTGCATGACTGCACTACAGGCTACAGCTTCCGTGCAAAACAAGATGTGAATGACATTGCCAACCTGTAACTGGCAGAAGGCACAGAGTGCCTCAGCCTACCATACTTCCAATGGAAGCTCTACCCTGACTGTTTATAGAACGTAATACTGCGGCAGACAGAGTACCAGAGAACATTCACCGAAGCGGCCTGCATGCGAGGTACGCGGAGCTTCTGATCGTCTCAGAGAAGACGGAGAGGAGATACCGCAGGCGTCCCGACTCTCAGAGAAAAGACGGGTTCTGGTCCGATGCGCTTCACAGCTCTGACGTACTCGGGGCGTGATATGGTCCATTTAACACATTGCCTGTCGTGATGATCACAGATTACCGAACAGTTCCGAGCGCCGACCGACGCAGCCGCACGACAACAGACAGCCAGAGATATAAATACCGCAGGAAAAGAACATAGAAAATGAAGAAAAAGAAGACAGCAGCGAAGAGCGCCTTCGGCGTCCTTCGAGTCTCAACAACAATGGTTCGAAATCGCCGTGAGGCGGCGGACCATGCAAATTTAAACAACTGAACTGAATACCGCAGCACCACCAGCAGACAGCAGAGCTACAAACACCTCAGAACATCGGCAGACAACAGCGCTGGAGACCGCTCGGCGCGCCAGAGCATAAAACATTCAGAGCAATCGGCCGAACTTCAGCCCAGACGTCTGCGGGCTGCGGAGCACTGGAATCCCGAGCAGGAGTGCTCCACCATTTGATCCCACGTCTTGTCACCTGCAATATCCGGTCTGGTTCGGCAGCAGCGTAGAACCTGTCACACTCCGAGCTGACAGAGGCGGACACGAGCAATAGATTGGACTGGGCGGGGCAGCGAAATAACGGTGGCGAGCGAGCTTCCGTGACATTTTGTTTCCAACTCATCTGAATACCGATATAGCCGAGCATACCAAACTGTACCGATCCAGACTGGGCCATCCAGACACCCAGATCAGACCAGACCAGACCAGGTCAAACCGAACCAGACCAGACCAGACCAGACTAGACCAGGTCAAACCGAACCAGACCAGACCAGACCAGACTAGACCAGGTCAAACCAGATTAGACCAGACCAGGTCCAACCGAGCCAGACCAGACCAGACCAGACCAGACCGGACCGGATCTGATCGGACCAGAACAGACCAGACCAGACCAGACCCAGACCAGGAACCGGACCGGACCGGACCGGACCGGACCGGACCGGCCGACCGGACCGGACCGCGGTACCGACCGGAACGGACCGGACCGGATCGACCAGGACCGGACCGGACGGACCGGACCGCGACCGGACCCGGACCGAACCGGACCGGACCGGACCGGACCGGACCGCGACCGGACCGGGATCCGGACCGGACCGGACCGGACCGGACCGGACCGGACCGGAGCGGACCGGACCGGAGCGGACCGGACCGGAGCGGACCGGACCGGACCGACTCGGTCTGACGTCTCCGCTCGGCGTGCCGGGACTTACCAGCGCTGCGATGCCGGCCGGCCGCGACGAAAAACGCCGCCCGCATCCGCGCCACGCGGCCGTTTTTGCCACTGCACGCCACTACTCGTGCTGGTTTCACAATGCAGATCTCTGACACACTTTGAGACGCATCACCGCGCCGGCTCGTCACCGCCACTTAGTGGCGGCCCATTCCTGCGGCGAGCGGCGGCGCGGCGCTGAAGCGCTCGTTACCTATGCGGCGCGGCGCCGGCCGGGTCACCATATTTCATCCCGCGCCGACTAACGAGACTGCGACGCTTATGGCGTGCGACCGATCCGCAATCAGCACGATCGCCGCAGAAGCCGCGCCGAAATGTAGGCCGTCCGGCGCGGAGAGCGCGTGGCGCCGGCGCCGGCCGCGGAATCCCAGGTGTCGGCGCGGCGCCATTGTGCGAGGTCGCCAGACGCCAGCCGCGCGGCGCCGCGGCGGTGACGATCACGACCCGTTTGCGGCGGGTGGCGCAGCTGCTGTCGCCACACGCGGCACGCCGCAGCAGTTCACCGGGGTTCAATGCTTGCACACGCAGTGTCCTCTGCGGCCGGGAAGGTGTCACGGCGGCGGCCGGCGGTGGGGCGAGGGTCTCCCACGCCTCGGGACGGCAGCTCAGAGCCCCGATCGAGACGGCTGCAGCGGCGGCGGCCGTCCGGATTGCGTGCGGCGGTCGTTCTCGGCAGCGGCACTGCCTGGTAATGCACTCTCTCGGCTGCAGCAGTGCATGCAGTAATGACGGGCAATGAATAACGGACCGGACACTTGGTCTGCGAAGGCAATTTACTCTGATGCGATAATGGCTGCACGCGCTGCCCTGCCCAGGCAGCCGGCGGCGGTGCCTCCTCGCCGACGCTAGGCAGCGTGGAAACAAGATGACGTCAATCTGAGTAAATCACGACAAGGCAGTATTGCGTCGTACGCTGGTGACAAAGAACATTGTGCGTGGCCGACAATATGCGACAGACGAGGTGAACACGGAAAAACATGGTTAGCGTTTCGGGCGGCAGCATTTCTTTTTACAGCAGCTTTTTTTAAACCGTGGGCCAAACACAGACGGTCGGTCTGCAGAGACACAGACGGGCACAGATCTGCAGACTCGGACTGAAGCGCAGCGCCTGCTACCGACTGGAAGCGACAATGGCTGTCAGAATTATCGCCCAGGGCCATTTACATCACACTCCAATCAGCGTCGGAGCGTCATCTGCAGCCAGCCGTGTGTTATCGACATGTCGCCGTCACAATCCGGCACGACGAAACGCCGCGTCAGCTCCGCCGCAGTAGCGCAGCGGGACAACCTCGAGAGGTCCACACGCCGTCTCAACCTTCTCCGCTCTCCACAGAGGTCAGCGAGACCCTATTTCCGTCCTCCATAGTCTGACCCGTCCCAGGAGAGCCGGACACGAACGGTGACTAGAGCTGGACACGTGAGTGGTGCCAGCGACAGCCGAGCAAACTGGAGTCACCCCGCCGCACCGGGCAGCGTCCACCGCTCTCCCCCTGGACACTGGACACACTGGAGTCTGGACAGTCGAGAGATAAAGCCGGATGTCCACCAGCTCGGCCGGCAGATGGATCACCCACCCGGGGGTAACAGGGACATCTCCGGACCGAGCGATGGCTGCCGGGAGCGGCTCCGAGCCGGGCAGTGTCCGCTGCCGGCGCCCCGGGCTCCGTCCGGGTCGCTGCGCCACCGCTGCTGCCGGGCCGGTGTCAGTGGCGCCGCCGGTCTGCCGTCGCTGGGCCGTCATCGTGACGCGGCCAGCTGGAATGCGAGCAGAGCCGTTGACGGCTGAGGCCACCCCGGAGACGAGAAAAGCCAACGGGACGCCACAGACAGCGGCAGCAGAGAAGAGCCAGTGTAGGACAAAGTGCGTGTTCCAGGTGGTCGAGACTCGCACAAGTGTTGGACAGAGTGCGTGCTCCAGGTGGCTGAAATTGGACCAAGTGTTGGACAGAGTGCGTGCCGGGCAGGTGGTGGAAGTGGAGCGGTGACTTGGAAAACGGGATCCGGCGATAATGCCTTAAAATAGACTCAGAATGAACAATGGGGCTCACCGGTGATAATCTGAACTGAGAATCGTTCGCCAGTTCCGGCGGAACCGTTCTACTCGCTGCGGCCTGAGACCGCGGGCCGCATCAGTCCCGCCGGATTAAATCACCGGTAGAGACCATCGTTTCCCGTTCCCGCCTGAATGGAAGCGCCAGCAACCGTGAAGACGGCCAGTCACCGCGGCGATTTGAGGCACGATGGCCTAATGAGGCCTAAAAGGCTGGCCAGACGCGAGCTGTCTTCATCTCGTTCCGCTTCCGCTGGCTCAGCGGAGGCGTAACTGCCACCGGCATAACCGGGCCGAGTTCTCTCCATATAGCCGCGCACGGCCACTCTGAACGCTCGGCAGTCATCCTCACAGGCATTCGCCGACACTTGACACGTGCCAGTGTGGACCAGTGTGGGTCAGTGTGGAGAGATATAACAGCCAAGGGGCATCCAAAATCCTCCCGCGGTGCGGCTACCGACGCAACCAGAACAGATACTGGCGACGACCTCTAGCGCTGACCTGTCTGTGACTTCCCTGTAACCTCCACATGACCTCTCTGTACCACAAGCTGACCGGTCCAGACAACCCTCTTCAAACAGCCCAACACACAGACAGCGGGGCTCAGTTTGATGTGCCCACTGCCGGGGGAGCACGTGAGGTCAGCCTCTGCAGACTTCATCACATAATGGAAACACGCTGTGCCGGGTGTTGTTTTGTCACGGAGTGCGGGACCGGGACGACCTAATGGAGACGCCCGTCAGAGTGGTGCGGCGCCACCGTCTGGCCACCACCGTCTGGATAGCTATGCAGCGCCGCCAGTCTGGCCAGGATAGCCCTGCCGCCTGTCTGGCCAGGATAGCCCTGCCGCCTGTCTGGCCAGGGATAGCCCTGCCGCCAGTCTGGCCAGGATAGCCCTGCCGCCGTCTGGCCAGGATAGCCCTTGCCGCCTGTCTTGGCCAGGATAGCCCTGCCGCTGTCTGGCCAGGATAGCCCTGCCGCCTGTCTGCCAGGGATAGCCCTGCCCGCCAGTCTGGCCAGGATAGCCCTGCCGCCTGGTCTGGACCAGGATAGCCCTGCCGGCCTGTCTGGTCAGGATAGCCCTGCCGCCAGTCTGGCCAGGATAGCCCTGCCCGCCGTTCTGGCCAGGATAGCCCTGCCGCCTGTCTGGCCAGGATAGCCACTGCCCGCCTGTCTGGCCAGGATAGCCCTGCCGCCTTGTCTGGCAGGAGCGACTAGCTTCTGCGCCAGTCCTGGCCAGGATACCTGCCGACCTGTCTGGCCAGGGATAGCCCTGCCGCCGTGTCTGGCCAGGGATAGCCCTGCCGCACTGGGTCTGGCCAGGATAGCCCTGCCGCCAGTCCTTGCCAGGATAAGCCCTTGCCGCCTGTCGGCCAGGATAGCTCTGCCACCAGTCTGGCCAGGATAGCCCTTGCCCGCCTGTCTGGCCAGGATAGCCCTTGCCGCCTGTCCCTGGCCAGGATAGCCCTTTTTTTTGCCCCCGGCCTGTCTGGCCAGGATACCCTGCGCCAGTCTGCCCGGATAGCCCTGCCGCACTAAGTACATGGCCAGGATTAGCCCTGCCGCCTGTCTGGGCCAGGATAGCTCTGCCGCCAGCTGGCCAGGAAAGCCCTGCCGCCTGTCTGGCCCAGTATAGGCCCTTGCCGCCTGTCTGGCCAGGATAGCCCTGCCGCCAGGTCGGGGCCAGGATAGGGCCCTGCCGCTGTCTGGCCCAGGCATAGCCCTGCCGGCCCAGTCTTTGGCCAGGATAGCCCTGCCGCGCCAGTCTGGCCAGGATAGGCCCTGCCGCCTGCTCTGGCCAGGGAATAAAGCCCTTGCCGGCCTGTCATGCCAGGATGAGCCCATGCCGTCAGTCTGGCCAGGATAGCCCTGCGCCTGTCTGGCCAGCGATAGGCCCTGCCGCCCATCAGTCTGGCCAGGATAGCCCTGCCGCCTGTCTGGCCAGGATCAGCCCTCGCCGCCAGTCTGGCCAGAGATAGCCCCTGCCGCCTGTCTGGCCAGGATAGCCCTGCCGCCTGTCTGGCCAGCGATAGCCCTGCGCCAGTCTGGCCAGGATAGGCCCTGCCGCCGTCATGGCCAGGATATAGCACCTGCCGCCTGTCTGGCCCAGCGATAGCACCTGCCGCCTGGTCTGGCCAGGATAGCCCTGCCGCCTGTCTGGCCAGGATAGCCCTGCCGCCAGTCTGGCCAGAGGATAGCCCTGCCCCGTGTTCTGGCAGGATAGCCCGCCGCCGTCTGGCCAGGATAGCCCTGCCGCCTGTCTGGCCAGGATAAGCCCTGCCGCTGTCTGCCAGTATAGCCCTGCACCGCCTGTCCTGGCCAGGATAAGCCCTGCCGCCAGTCTGGCCAGGATAGCCCTCCCGCCTGTCTGGCCAGGTAGCCCTGCGCCAGTATCTGGCCAGGATAGCCCTGCCGCCAGTCTACGGCAGGATAGCCCTGCCGCCTGTCTGGCCAGGATAGCCCTGCCGCCTTTTTTATTGTTTTTTTCTGCCAGGATAGCCCTGCCGCCTGTCTGGCCAGGATAGCCCTGCCGCCTGTCTGGCCAGGATAGCCCTGTCGCCTGTCTGGCCAATCAGACGCCAGCCGAGCCTATTGTGCTTCTTCTCTATCAGTGCAGACATATGTTCTGGGAAGTTATTCAGCATATACATATATATGTATATATGCATATATGTAGATAAGGCCATCTCGGTGAATTAATAATACAACACCGAAATAACATGGAACATACAAATATAAAGTTTACAAGAAGGCCAGATGAATTAATGCACATGACTGGTTATAGCACACACCATGCCCGAAAGGTATAACGAGCGAAAACATATCGATTATTAACATTCCAATGATAATTAGTGTCAGATAACGTTAAGGAAAGTCATCCAGAACGATTTGAACGATTTTAATAACCAGATTTGTTCATTAAGTGACAATAAATAATTTATAACGCCAACTGTCTGTTTCCACGGACTCTGTTTTCCTCCAAAAAACATTTCACTACGTAGATCCATTCATCCTGAAAAAACGAACTGGCGATGCTTTCCGGTGTCATGCGCTGGAAAGCTTAGCTGAACGGCGGCGGCAGGAGGCACGGCCTGCAGTGCTGATCAGGGACGTGCTCCCGGCGCCGTGCTGGTTAGAGACGTGCTCCCGGCGCCGTGCTGGTCAGAGACGAGCTCCCGGCGCCGTGCTGGTCAGAGACGTACTCCCGGCGCCGTGCTGGTCAGAGACGAGCTCCCGGCGCCGTGCTGGTCAGAGACGTACTCCCGGCGCCGTGCTGGACAGGGACGTACTCCCGGCGCCGTGCTGGACAGGGACGTGCTCGCCCAAGGCGTTCCGTGCTTGGTCAGAGACGAGCTCCGGCGGTCGCCGTGCTGGTTCAGAGACGTACTCTTTCGGCGCGCCGTGCTGGGATAGGAGTTAACTCCCGGCGAAGGCGGGTGCTGGACAGCCGGTACCGTGCTCCCAGGTGTCTGCCGTGCTTGGATCAGTAGACGTGCTCGCCGGCGCCAAGTGCTGATCAGCGGCACGTGCTCCCAGCGCCGGCTGCGTCTGGATTAGAGACGATGCTACCCTGGCGACAGTGCTGGTCTAGAAAGATCGAGCTCCCGGCGGTCCGTGCTGGTCTGGAGCATTGACAGTACTCCCATTCGGGCCGTGCTGTGACAGGGACGTACTACCCTGGACGCGCGCCGTGGCTGGACAGGCGACGTGCTCCCGGCCGCCTGTGCTGGTCAGAATTGACAGCTCCCGGCGCCGTGTCTGGTCAGTAGACGTACTCCAGTTCGCCGTGCTGGACAATCCAGTAGGGGACGTACTCCCTTGCAGGCGCCCGTGTGCTGGATCCAGGGAGTGCTCCCGCCTGCGCCTGGTGCTGATCAAAGATTCGTGCTTCCCGGCCGACCGTGATGATGGCAGAGTACGTGTCCCTGGCGCCGTGCTGATCTTAAAAGTTCAAGTTAGAACGCGCTCCCTGGCGCCTGTGGCTGATCAGAGACGTGCTCTCGGTCGCCGTGCTTTGATCAGGCGACGTGCTCTCGGCGCCGTGGCTGATCAGTAGATCGTGCTCCGCCGGCGCCGTGCTCTGTGATCAGGCGACGTGCTCTTCCCCCTGGCGCCGTTGCTCGACTGCAGGACGGGTGCCGTGCCGCGCCGTGCTAGATCAGAGAACACCGTGCTCCCCGTTTGGCGCCGTGCTGATCAGAGACGTGCTCCCGGCGCCGTGCTGATCAGGGACGTGCTTCCCCGCGCCGTGCTGATCAGGGACGTGCTCCCGGCGCCGTGATGATCAGGGACGAGCTCCCGGCGCCGTGCTGATCAGGGACGTGCTCCCGGCGCCGTGCTGATCCAGGGACGTGCTCCCCGGCGCCGTGCTGTTCAGGGACGATCTCCCGGCGCCGTGCTGATCAGGGACGTGCTCCCGGCGCCGTGCTGGACGTGCTCCCGGCCCGGCCGGCGGAGCACGTCCCTGCGGCCGGAATGCGCTGGCATTATCTCCGGCCACCGTAAAAGCCAGACAAGGAAGGAATGCGGGCTGGTCATTTTTAACAGCAGCGTCGGACCGGCTGTATCGCGCACCGGCAGTTTGGCGCTGAAAGCACGACCCAGAATTTAGCTTATGGACAGAACACGTCGTGGTGTTGGCTTATGAACAGAACACGTCGTGGTGTTGGCTTATGGACAGAACACGTCGTGGTGTTGGCTTATGGACAGGACACGTCGCAGTGTTGGTTTCAGAAACATCCCTCGTCACATAGCTGAGCTACATGACCCCAGAGACAGGCACCTGGATGGTGGATAGGTGTTTGCCTCCACGCACACTACGTAGCACGATACTCTGACCAGTGCCCAGTGCCCGTGATTGCATTGTTTTTACCGTTCTCAAGGCGACCAAGGTGAAAGGTCTCAGCCCGGACGACCAAGTCGCTGCATGAGTCGTAAGGGCCGCACTTACGCAACGATCAAGGGGAGAAATCATAGCGGCACAAACAAAGTACTCGCCGTACCATGAACTGTAGCCGGCGGTCATTTCGTCACGCACTGTAATAAAGCGAGACATCAATCGCTGTTCGCGAACGTTATGCAGATTCGTAGCAAACAACGCTCAATTCAAACGGCGACTGGACGGGTAGAGGGAAAGGTAAGGTAGGAGCAGAAAACAGAGCCGAGGTGATGAAACAGAGTGGGATGGTGCAGAGGACCGGAGTAGGGAGATAGGGGGCCTTAGTAGCACACATTACTTTCACGACGGTGTGACAACGTTTTCACGACATAATTACGTCGTATGCACGTTGTCCTGACGTTGTCAACGTTTATATGACGCGTTGTGACAACGTTGTGTGCTTCTAGGGGGGTAAAATCTTCTTGGTGAAGGATTGCACATTTATAGGGCCCTGAGTGGTGGATGGGAACAGGAGGTTCTTGCAATGTAGTGAGGAAAGTGGCGCCGAACTAAGAGGACTCTGAAAGGTGGTATGGAGACAGTCATTATTTTAGGGTGAATGGAAATTCCAACCTAGTTGAAAGTCGGCTTTTGTACATCCACAGTCTTTTACAGACTTAAACCGTCAGTGGTAGGACGCACATCCCAACCCCCAGCAGTTCAGAGTTAGTGAGGGTATTATACATTTATTACTTACCAGACCAAAACCCCAACCGTTTTTATTACAATTTTAAGAAAATCAAATTTTTTATTCCACCCGTTGGCACAGCTAATTTAATAGTATAGTTTCACTTAACTTGAAGTCAAGGTTACTATCTAGTTAAAATTAGTTTTTAGTACAAGCAGTGCCTCCACGCCCATTCAATACAATTGTAGAATAAAAATTGAGTCCAGTAGGCCGCAGTGGTAGGGCACTCAGGTCAGAGTAGGAGGGTACAGAGGACTAAAGCGGGAGGGGACAGCGAGCCGGATTTGAGTGGTACAGGAGGTCCGGAGTGGCATGTTGTAGAGGTACAGAGTGGACGGGTAGTGGTACAGAGTTCCGCAGTGGGAGGGGACGACCGACGGGCTGGATTGGGAACAGCCGGGACTGAGTGGGCAGGCGGCGGGCAGGCGGCGGGCGGCGGGCAGCGGGCAGCGGGCGGCGGGCGGCGGGCGGCGGGCGGGAGGCGGCGGGCGGCGGGGCGGCGGGCGGCGGGGCGGGCGGGCGGCGGGCGGCGGGTGGCGGGCGGTGGGTCGGCGGGCGGCGGGCGGCGGGCGGCGGGCGGCGGGCGGCGGGCGGCGGGCAGCGGGCGGCGGGTGGCGGCGCCGGCCCGACCCATTAGTGTCCCAGAAAGGCGGGCCGATCTGATGGCAGGTCCCGGCCGCGGGCTGTTCCTCTCTCTCTCACATCCGGCCGCTGGCCCGCTGGCGTCCAGCGGGAGACACACCACACACCGGGCCGGTCAGAGGATCCCGGGGCGATGATAAACCGCCGCCCGTCTGCGTACGGCGCTCTGTCCCGGCCGCAACCGGCAGCCTTTGTCACACTGTCCAGCCTGACCCGAATCCTGCGCCCGGGGACGTTCCGCCGACACGAATCCGGCCGAATCCAGGCTGAGTCCGGACTCTCTCCCTCACGTCTGCGTCGGTGCCGGCGGCCACTGACCCGGCACACGCACAGGAGGCGTCTATCCGCGGTAATCTGCCGCGCCGGCCAATATGCGCCAGGGTATCCCCGCCGGAATACAGCCGAGATACGGTACGTCCCGAGCATAACAACACGGCACCGTCGGATAGTCGCTGTCGGCAGATGGGCTGGCCGGCGCCGCACCGGCGGTAGTCCAGTAGCCCGGCGCGACCCGTCGGCGCCCGGACGACAGATAATGACCATGAATATTCAGTATGTATTCATCAGGCCCGGGGACCGGCAGACTGGGATGATCAGAGTCGACACAAGTGTCGTGATCAATCGCCACCGCCGCCCACCGGCCGGATATGTGACCGGACGGAGTGGGAAATAGCAGCGGACAGGTGCCGGATATGTGACCAGACACAGGGTGGCAGAGAGGTGATGATGGCGTGCGGTGCCAGAGAATGGTGAGACCTAAAGGATGGTGGATAGTTATGAAGGGAGTGGTGGGTGGCTGATGGAGAACAACAACGGGCTGGTCGGTGCTAGCAATCATCGTAGTATATATTGCCTAAACTAGTAAACACACATATATACCGCCATAATGCCTGATTAGGCACCGACTGACGGACTGACCTGCTGTAGAGTCCTGAGATACCGGCTCCGCGGCGGCAGTGGCGCCATCTGCGGTGACAGCGGCGGCGCTGGCGTCGGCGGCCGGGTACTGGCTATTGTCCGGGGTAGGGGTCACATGAGAGGGGACGGGGGACACTCGGGAGGGGACGGGGGACAGACAGGGTACTAGAGGGACGGACGGGGCCGGCGAGCGGCCGCGGGCCGGCAGCTCGAACCGGGCCACCGGCCGGGTGAGGTCAGGGGCGGACTTGGGCCTCCCTCGCCGTCGTTCGTCGACCAGGGGCGCCGAGGACATTAGGTCCCACTGGCGCAGCTCCTCGCGGTCAATCTCGAACGACGGAGGGAGGCCATCGCCTAAAAAAGCCTGACTGTTGGGGTGGGCGGCGTCGCTGGGCCGGAACAGCTCCTCGCGCTCGTCCCAGTCGTACTGCTCGAGGTAGGTGCGGCCGTCCTTGGCGCGCTCCAGCGTCTCAGAGCGCTGCACCAGCCGGTCGTAGCGGACGTCGTCGCTGGAGAGACAGCCTTCGCGCTGCTGCTCCTGGAACCGCTGACGCATCGGCTCGTTGACGTAGAGGGCGCCGCGGGTGACGCGCGCGCCGTCTACCGGCGGCTCGGCCAGGCTCTCCATGGACTGAGCGTGCCGCAGGCCGGCGTGGTGAGTCGAGCTGTGCCGCGTCCGCTCCGTCTCCCAGTTGTCTCCGGGGCTGACGGTGGCGCCACCTCGGTACAGGTCATTTCCCGGGCTAGCCGCGGGCGGATCTGGGTACAGGTCAGTTCCTGGGCCGGCCGCAGGCGGCGCCACCGGCGAGGCGGCCGGTGGCGGCGCGCGGTACGGTGGTGGCTCGCCGGCCGAGCGCGCGATCTCAGATCGCGGCAGAGGCATCGGCGGGCGGTCCTCGGGCCGGTACGGCGCCGGATCGATCCGCGGCATGGTGGAGCGCTGCTCCTCGCCGCGCGGCGACGCCGGCTCGAACAGCCGCGAGGTGAGCACGTCAGGGGTGTGGGAGCGCGGCCGGGTGTCCCGCGCGAACTCCCCCGCCGAGCCGGACGACAGGAAGTCGGGTGTCCGGGAGCGGCGGAGCGCGGCGCGGTCAGCTGACCCAGCGCAGCCCGTGTCTCGCGGCATGCTCGGCCGTGTGCGTGGCGTCTCCTCCAGCAGACCCTCCAAGGAGCGCGTGCGCCGGTGGTGTGACAGCGGCGGACCACCCGACTCGTCGTTCTTCAGCCGCATCCCGCCAGGGAAGATGTTTCTCATAGACTGGTCGGTCGAGTCGGGTGTGTGTGACCGGCGGCGCGCCTTCTTCAGCGTGTCAGAGTCGTACACGTTCCGCTCGTCCAAATCAGACCATTTGTGAGCCTCTAGGTACTCGACCGAGTTCCTCAGCTGCGCGGCGATGCGGCCCACCTGCGCCAGCCGGTCCTCAGGTGAGCTGATCTGGTTCACCTTGCGGCCGATGTCGGCCCGTTTGCTGGCGTCCAGCTCGCGCTGGTTGTTGAGTTTGGGCCGTGACCGGGTGGGCCGCTCCTGCAGGGCCGCCGCCGCCGCCAGGTCAGAGTAGTAGTACGGCGCGCGGCCGTCCGATCCTGTCGACGTCGCAGAGTTGACTGAGATGTTGGAGCTGCCGCGTCTGTGGTCTGGCACTAGTGGTGCGGTGGCCGGCGGCGGCGGCTCGCGGGGGGACAGCTGTGTCCGCGGCTGGCGCGGCCGGGCGCCCGTCTCGCGCGGCGGCGGGGGAGCGGCGGCCGACTCCGGGGCGAGAGCGGCTCCCACGCCCGAGAGCGGCGGCGCCGGTGACCGTTCCGGGGGCCGCTCCGGCGGCCGGTCCACCGCCGTCACCTCGTCCCGGAAGGTGCGCGCGAAGTCCGACTGGAACTCGGGGCTCTTGACGGGCGTCAGCTCGATGCTGGTGAGGGAGCTAAAGCTCTCCCGCTTCAGGACCGGGAAGTGACCATCGCTGGAGTTCACAGACATCAGCGTGTGAATCGACACCTCAGACGGCTTCCTGGAGCGCGGCGTCGGCAGGTTCTCGTAGGTCTGGTGAGCCGCGACGCTCGGCTTGCACGGCGCCGCTGGCAGCGGGAACTTCTGCAGCGACAGCGGCGACGCCATCGTCATGTAGCTTCCGTTATCCCGCACCGGGTACTGCTCTTCGGAGAGCAGCGAGCGCGTCTGGAGCTGCATCTGTCCGCCGCCAGGGTAGTGGTCCTCTGAGCGCAGCACGTGCGGGTCCTCGGCCACCGTCATCAGCGCCATCTCGTCCACCACCGGACGCCGTTTGTACTTGTCGTTCAGAGCGCGTTCCACAGGTGGCGCGCCGTCCGGTTTGATCTGCACGCTGTCCAGCGAGCCCGAGTCCTGTGAGCGGCGGGAGACGATGTCTGCCGCCAGCCGCGCCAGACTGTCCTGACTGGACGCCTGGCTGGAGAGGGACGCCGTCCGCTCCCGGTCCCGGGGCACCTCCGTCACCACCTGCTGGCCGCCGACGGACGTCATCTGCGCAGAGTGGGCCGCCAGCAGCGCGTTCAGCAGGTACGGCGGCGCATCCGGCTCGGCCGTCTCGTAGCTGAACTGGCTGCTGGGCGGCTCGGTCGGCTGCAGCTCGTCCATCGGCGGCGGCGACATCGGGATCGGCGGCGGCGAGACCAGGTCGCTGTCGGACGAGTCCGGGTGCTCGCGCTCGTCGTGCTTCTGCAGGTAGTAGGATGCCGGACGGAACGTGTCGGACAGACTGAAGCGCCGACTGCGCGGCCGCTCCGTCTCCTTCGAACCCTCGTCGTCGGCGTCAGAGGCCGAGCTGTCCGCAGAGCTCGACTTCTTCTCCGACTTCCGCTTATCGCCCTTGACCTTCTTGCCGCTCTCCGCCTTGCGCTTGTTGTCGATCTTGTTCTCGCTGGCCGGTGTTTTGCTCGGACTCGGTGTTGCTGGAGTTGGTGTTGCGGTCGTCGCTGCACCCGCCGCTGATGTGTTCAGTGACGGTGGTTCGGCGGCGTCGCCGTTCTCAGAGGGCACCTCCATGTAGACGGGCTCCCCGGCGCCGGCCATGTACTCGTAGTGCACCTCTGAGTACTTGTTCGTCTCCAAGAGCAGACCGTGGTTAGACAGCTTCTTGAACATGCTCTGCGACGCCTCGAAGCTCAGGTTATGCACGTTAGGGTTCATTTCCATGTAGGTGCCTTCCTGCTGCGGCCCGCGAGCCGGCAGTGGCGGCGGCAGCGGTGGCGGCGGCGGGGGCGCAGTCGGCGGCGGCGGCAGGCTGGCGGCGGACGTCTGCCGGGAGTGGGCGGCTGGTGTGGCCAGCTCGGCAGGCTGGTCAGCCGCCTTCCTCGGCGGGCCCATCACCAGGTACTGGTCCTCTGAGGAGGTGTTTAACGTCAGACCGCCGGTCGGCAGCTGATTGGCGTAGATCGGGGAGGATGGCGCCGGCGCCGTCGGCCGGGTCGGTTTCGGCGGCACTACCGGCGGAGAGCGGGGATCCTCTGCCCGCCGGGGAGATTGGCTGACGGGCGGGGCACGAGACTGACCAGCATACTGCCCGGCAGGCGAGAATGGGGATGCCGCACTGTCGCTGCCGTTCGGCCCGAACCGCGTCATGGCGATATTTGAGGCGCTCGCGGCAGCAGAAGCGACGGAAGAGGCGTTGGGAGCGTCCCACCGCGCCTCTGATGCCAAAGAGGAGGCGGGGGAGTCCCACTGGACCGCCGGTGCCGTGCGGGGCCCGGACGGCGTCCAGGGAGTGGCGTGCGGCGCAGGAGTGTGCCAGGTGCCCTCCGCAGGGCCTGACGGGTTCCAGTAGACATCAGTGGGTCCCGCCGAGTCACCGTCGGTGTCAGCAGTTCCGCTGCGGTCGGCAGACCTCCTCAGCTCGCCCAGAACGCCAGTCATGCTCAGAGAGGACGGCTCCGACGAACCGAACGCCGCGTCGTCGCCGGCGTCAGAGTCACTGCCCGTCCGGCGGAGGTCGTGTGAGGTGCTGGATCGGGTCGGCGGCCACTCGTGTTTCAGCTGGCCGCCGCTCTCAAACTTAGCCAGCAGGTCCTCCACAGATGTGTTGTGCGGCTCACTGTGGGCCTGCGGCTCGCTGATGTAGTGCGAGCTAACCGAGGTGTTATGCGGCTCGCTGTGGGCCTGCGGCTCGCTGATGTAATGCGAGCTAATCGAGGTGTCGTGTGACTGCACCAGCCACGGCTCCGGCTCTGTCGGAGACTCCTCGTCCAGCGCGAACTTGCGGATGTTGCTGCGCGACTTGCGTGAGTCGATGATTTCCTGAGGACTGCGGATGTCGCGCAGGTCCAGACTGTTGGCCGGGCTGCTCTCTGAGTAGGTCAGGGAGCGGTCCGGCGGGGTGAGCTCCTCCTGAGGCCTGGCCTCCCTGGTGCCGGGGCTGCGCGCCGGACTCCGCGCCGGACTGCGCGCCGACGAGTTCAGACTGCGGATAGTGGTGACCTGTGCCTCGGACGCCGTGACGGTGGTGACCTCCGTCTCGCGGAAGTCCACCGGCGGCACCTTCAGCTGGGAGACCTGCGCCTCGGCCACCTCCGCCTGCGTCTTCACCGGCCGCAGCGGCCTCTCCAACACCGGCCTCTCTTCCTCCGCACCGCCGCCTCCCGGCTCGTCCAGCCGACTCTTGAACGCTTTGATGCGCTCCTGCACCAGGCTCTTCGGCGGTGAGTCACTCGGCCTGCTCGGCTTGCTGTCCGCAATGCTCTCCCTGGGCGGCGCCGAGGAGCGCTTCGGCATCACCTTGGGCGGCACCTTGGCGGCGCTCGGCTGCTCCGGCTTGACGTACTCGTAGCTGAACTCCTTCACCAGGCGCGACTCGTCGATCCTGTCACCATCATCGTGCCAGTCTGTCGCCGGCCAGCCGCCGGACGCGGCGCTCCTCCGACCCTCCAGCGGTGCGGAGCGGCGGCCGGCGGCGCGTCCGTTCTGTGCCCGCGGCGGGGCCGGCGCCTCGTCACCGGTCAGCTCGGCCCGCAGGGTGTCGTACCCGCTGTCTGAGTGTTTCTCCGGCCGACGGAGGTCAGTCAGCGCGGCCACCTCCAGCTCCCTGGCGCTGATGAGCGGCGGCAGCTCGCCGCCCACGCCGCCCCGCTGCGACGCCACCTTCTCCTTGGCCGGGTAGAAGCGGTCGTAGTTGTGCAGCTCGTGGTGGTACTTGTCCTTCTGCGAGCTGTACTGGCTGTGCACCTGCTGGTAGCCATCCGCCGACAGAGTACCGGCCGTCTTGTCGAAGTTGCGGAAGTCGGCGTCTGTTTTTAGCCGGGGGCGGTGGCCGTGCCCGTCGTGGCTGCCGGCCGTGGCGCGGTTATCCGGCTTCAGAGGCGCCGCGCCGCGCCACGCCTCCGGCGGTGGTGACGTCATACTACTGGCGGGCCACGTGTCTGGAACTGGTGACGTCATACCAGCGCTGTGCCATGATTCGTTGGACGGTGACGTCACACTAGAGGCAGGCCACTGTTCGTGAGCGGGTGACGTCATACTGGCGGCGTTCCATGATTCTGGTGCTGGTGACGTCATACCAGCGTTGGGCCACATCTCGTGGGGCTGTGACGTCATGATCGGAGCGTGCCGCGCCGCCGGTGAGGGCGTCTCGTGCCGGCCAGCCCACGGGTCGGCGTCGTCCATTCGGTACGACAGGTTCACGTAGTCTTGCGCCGGCGGCGGCGGGAATTCCGAGTCCCTGACATCTGTCGAGCAGAAGGTGAACTTCAGTTTGCCGTCCAGGCCGTCCACCGGGTTAGTTCAGCTGGGAGAAGCACCGCAGGCGATCCCGTCTTCTTAGTGGTGTTAGTTGGCGTTAGTTGATGCGAAGACGAGCCAGGCGCCCGACTAGCTACAGGTTAGATGGGCAGTAGGGTTCAGGATTACTGCCGATCACCCTCCACCAGGTGTCTAAAAGCGTCAGCTTTGGGGCTTGTTGTTAGTTAATTCAGGAACTTACCTGTTGTGCTGGATGTGTAGTAAATATATTTTTATCGACATCATCGACATCTAAAATAAACTTCGACGGTAATGATGTAGGTAATTGTGGAAATCATGCAATGAAGGCTACTTTAGTAGAATGTATAGTTCGATATTTTTAGACTGTTCGTTGCGGCTTAGTAACGCTAATAAAGTAACGTAAATAAGGACACTAATGATGTGTTAAAGTCTTCTGATTTCCACAGAGCTTGTTATACACCACATTTCACTGTCAGTTCAGTTTATATGCCATTAGTCATCGATCTCCAGGAACCCCAGCACCAGGGTGCAAAGCAGCGAAACGAAACGGAAAAAGTCTCGATTCGATCTCCAGCTTCCCACAGCTCTGCCAGTAGCCGACCGCCGGCCAGTCCATGAAAAGCCTCACCTCACGTGCTCTTTGTGAACCGCGCGCCCACACACAGCCCACGCCGAGTTAGTAGAAGCCGAAATAAAAACACCGCGCCCACAGCCGACCGAGCTTGTTAGTCCGTTTGTCCAATGTCTCTCCGGAGCACCATGACGCTACATACTAGCCACAAACTACAGGATACCAGGATACCGGCCTGCTACATAGCCCAAGGATGTGGTTAGTACCCCGCACACCGACCAGCATAGTTACACAGCTCACCGACAGGTGACACACCCGGAACAGCACCGCATCTGACAACGGTGTCACTCCCTCCTTCCGGTGACCAGCTCGAGTCACACGGTCACCTCAGAGTACAGTCACGACTGCAGTGTCACCGGCCCCTGTCCCGAGTCACGACAGCAGTGTCACCGGCCCCTGTCCCGAGTCACGACATCTGTGTCTCAGCTGTGAGGTGGACAGTGGACACTGCCCTGTCCCGGCGACACACCTGCCACCCCGCTCTGATCCCCCCTGCAGACCGACCGAGCGGCAGCGGCAGCGGCAGCGGCAGCGGTGCTGACCGGCCCGGCACAGCGCTGACAGAACCGCCGCTAACCGGTTTACACGCGGCCGGCCAGCGTCCATAAACACGCTGAGATGGTATCTGCCCGGAAATGGGCCCAGCCTAGGGCATTCCTCCAACGGCAGAGCTGGGCCGGCTCTTCTGCCGGCCCGTGCTCAGATCTCTCCGCCCATCAGTCCAATTTTACGCCCCCGCACCGGCCGTTACCGCGCGGAGAAAATACGGCCGATCGGGAGATAATGAAGGCCCGTTGTTTGGCAGCTGGGTTGGTTGGTATTCGCGTGGGAGATAAATGTACTGAAGCGACGACCTCCCACCGTGTTCAAGTGGTGAAAGACCCGGCGGATACCGACCGCGTGACTGGAAAATACAGCGCTGAATCCTGGGGCCCATTGTATAATTCGAGTTAACATGCCTTGGCTGTCAGCAAGAATGAATTTCGGGCTTCGTAAAAGAGCTGGGGAATATTTTTGCGTCCAAGCTTTTCGAGATATTCAAGCCAGCGAGTTTAATATTCACTGTCTGATGAAGGCTGAATTCACAAGCCCATGTATGCGTGTCGCCTTTGATAAATGAGCGTGTTCCTATGACTCGCGGCCTTAACAGATACAAATCTGATCGGGACAGAGATCGATACCTCCATCTATGATCGTGTACTCCCATCTAACGGCTGCAGGCCGGCCAACAGTGACTGAGAGGTCGTGTAGGAAATACCGCACGGCATCGCCGCTGGTCGGGCCGGTCAAACAGACCAGCCGGCGGTAATATGTACCACACATCATACCAGCCAGCAGCGGTACCAATGTTAGAGCCATGACATCAGCATCTACTCTGATGAGATGAGCATCAGCGAAGCTGGGGGTGCTTATTCGCAAAACATGACGGCTCCTTGATCGGTGCCCAATTCAGTGCAAACCAGATTCACGCCATTTGATTTAGGGTAAATCCTTCTGGTGAATGAATTCATGTGGTTTACCTAAGCCCTCCGCTCAGAATAAAAAACGTGCTGCATAAAACTAACCCTTTCCATCTGATCGAACACACTATGCTGATTGACAGAATTTAGCGTCTGAAGTTGTACGTACATGCCTGGAGAATTAGTGTCCAGCCCATGACGCATCTAACCTGTTACTAGCCGCTGTCAACGACCACAGCCATTCTGGTGAGATGAGATAATCAATGCGACTCCAAACCCACTTTGCCAGGGTGAATGACCCCGTGACCGACGCTCTGTCTGGAGGAAATACCAGACTGAACACTAAGAAGACTTCATGCAGGACCGTCATATGGCAGCGCACAAGATGAGCCCACAGCTGCGTCCATACCTCTGCTCTCCGACTCGGGGAGTCCGTGTACGGTCTGTGGTCGGGGAGTCCTGTCCGACTCGGGGAGTCCGTGTACGGTCTGCGGTCGGGGAGTCCTGCTCCCCTCACTCCGCTCCAGCTCCTGACGAACTCTCCTGGAGGGAAAGAAACGGTTAAAGTACAGCACAAACGCTTTACGTCTCCATCTTCTTAGGTTAAAACCAGCGATATAAATCAAGGAACGTGAAGTATTACACACGTCTCCTGGTATGCTGCTCAGCCCACCTCGATATCAACAGCACGACTGTAGTGCTCAGATTTCCTGTTTACTCATGCTTTTCTCTCTGATAAATTTACCTCAAGCAGCAAGGTCGAGAAGACCAGCCACACTGAACCACACGAATCCGTCCAAACGTACCACTTGACAACCGCGACCCAAGGTCGTCCGGGTCACACACAGAGCACCGCTCTGTCAGTGAAGATCACCGCTGATGGTCCCGGCAGACACGCCCAGCTTTGTCCTCCTCAGCCAGCGACGACCTTGTCGGTCACAGTCAACGACTGAATCAATCATAGCAGACCTTGACGAAACTCCACAGTGACTCACACCCACCGCCGACACTCTCAGAGACAGAGCCTGGGGCGAGTCGCAAACTGCGGCGGCGTTCGTGGTATAGTGAGGGCAGTCATCCAACGATAGAGTGCACAACTCGGTTGCAATTACATGTTTCCGGGCGGAAAGGGCAACGGAGGGGAAAATTCCGACCACATCCAGGCGTGTAAATAAACACTGTGATTTGTCATTGGACCGCACTATTTACCTAATTAAACTGGCCTGTACCGATCCAGCTGTCTGTCTCACAGATGGCATCAGTTGGGGACTGGGGTAGATGTCTTACCGTTTGTACTGGTCGGGCGGGAAGCGGGCGGCGGCGTCCGTCAGCTTGGGCGACTTCCTGGTCAGCGGCGACTGCAGCATCCTCTGCTTCCACTCCAGCAGCCGCTTCATCGACTCCTCCCGCTGCGGCAGACGGAGAGAGAAGGCAGTTCGGTGAGCGGTGGGGTAAGGCATTCGTCTTCTTTCGCTGTGTGGAGTTGGCAGACGAAGAGCGGAGATGTGACAAAATGTGATTGGTTGCCTTAGGTTCTTTATAGGTAATCAATCAGTCATTCATTGACGGGTTTCATAAAGTCGAGTCGCTTTCCGATTATCCTAGATGTGGCTTAGTTCTGTATAAATAAACAATGTTTTCCGATGGCTTTCAAGAACAGGTATTCAGATAAAACTCTTGTGTATATCATGAATGAAAAGGTGCGTAAATTAATCGATCATCCTTCGTGAAGCCGTCTCCGCTGGCGCCGTACTATTCTCAGGGTCACACCTGAGCACACGCCATCGGCATTGAATCGAGGACGCACACATAATCAAGACACAAAGAGAGGAGCTGTCTTCAAAACAAACGTCCTTGTGCCATGCAGCCCCGAGGAGTCATCGAGAAGAGTCGTGAAGCTGTTAGAAGCGGAGCCGACTGCGGGGCACCTGGGACCTTACAGGCGTCTCTGGGAGATCAGAATGAATGTGAAAATCAAATGTGGCGAGCGTCGACCGGAACAACAGGCTTATGACAGTCCCGGCGCAATGAATAAAAACATGCCGGCCATACCTGTGGTGAGCGATCCCTCAATCGAGCGATGAGCACTGCGTAAATCGTCCGGATGCAGCCGAGCCGCAGGCGGAAACGGCGTCTGGAAGGTGGCACCGTCGACAAGCAGTCATATAGTCCCAGTACTTACCTTCCGCGACCCTCATAACTGAGGGAGGACCATCCGGTACACTGTCATCGTGTATGCATACGAGTGGAGTTACCCCACGCGATGATATATTCCTACAGACATCAAGTACTTTATCGACAGTTCCGTAAATAGGAAAATGTACAAAAGGAACGGAAGATTGGGCGTTTCCGTAACACCGAGAGGGTCGAATACATTATTGTAAATCGGACTAATGCGAAACAATCAGCTAAAGAAATTAAAACTCTGTCCGACGAAAGTTCTATTCCGAGCTTTGGAACCTTAGCCATAAATCAAGCTTAGCTTCTGGATGCACCATGAAAGGAGTCCAGAGAGCTTTGATATGTCACGCACCATGACGACAATGAAAAGACCCGATTCGATTCAGGACTGGACAGGTTCGCATTCCGAAAGCCTCGTGGAGGGGACTGCCGGCGCACCTAGATCCCAGTATATGTCGATAAATAACTGCGAACTGAACACTGAACACCGGCCAGGTACACGTCACTGATGACGTCACGGTCAGCCGGCGGCGCGGCGGTAGAGCGGCACGCGCTGCCCCGCCCAGCGCCGTTCGTGGGCTGCTTAACACCACCAGGTGACAGCTCTGCAGCTGCAGCACAGGAGAGGCGGCTCCCTCCGCCCGCCAACACGGCTCCCTCCGCCCGCCAACATGGCTCCCTCCGCCCGCCAACATGGCTCCCTCCGCCCGCCAACACGACACATTCCAGACGAGCCTGAGCCCACCGATCGCCGGCCGGCAGTCCCTGCAGAATGCAAGAGAAATGCACCACCGGCCTTGGATCGTGACAACATCCAGCGACGAAGACCAACGAGCACAAAGCAAGCTGAGATAGAGCTCCGATGACTAGGAGCCATCAGACAGCCGTCTATTGGAGCCGCATTCCCAGCAGCTCTATTAGTAATGTCTGGTGCGCACAAAACCGGCCAATGGCAAGGGCACACGCTGACCGAGTTAACTCAATCTGCCAAATATAGAACGAGAGACTGTCTTAGCACAGCCCACAGGCACACGATTTGTAGACAGTATCTGAAAGGTCAAGTGCCTACACCACGAGTCAGGCCTTATTATAGCAATTGGCAATTGCCCAAGAAAACAGTGAGTTGTCCGGGCGGCAATCAGCTGAGAGGGGCAATCTCGTTTTCAGAACGCAGAGATGGCTTGTGATCGCCTCGAGCTCCATCCAACGCAGCCACCGCTTCTAAGATGGATTGAGATATGCGTTATCAACGAATGTCAACACTGCATGTCTCGTGGTATAGGATGAGATGGTGCTCGGCGGTGAGTCAAATACCACCGGATGGCGAGTCGCTGCGATAATGCTGCGGTGATACGATATCACGTGAAAATCACAATGGGCACTGGGCAGGCGCCAGGCATCCAGCATGAGCCAGGCAAGCATGATCAGCAGAACTGAATCGATAAAGCCATAAAGATCAGTAAGTGGCCCACCTAATGGAAGAAGCTGCGCTCCATAGGAGGCCCAGGAAATCGATAGCCCTCCGAATTCATGTTGATGAAGGTCTTCATAAAAGTGCACTTTGTTTTATAACTAATCTCTGCTGGTTCGTTGCTTCTGCTTCACCAACCAGCCCCTGATCTCATCCCCATTCCATTCCGCCACCGTGGCTTTTTACGCTGGCCGCACTCAGGTAGGAGCGCCGGTGAAAAACTGGCGCGGGGGTCACGTCGCCAGCCGGTCTGTGTCTGTGTGGTGTAGACTATGGGGTAGGTTCGGCGACCGCGGCGTCCGACAGCGCCGGCCGGTGGTGGTGGCCGGTTGGCACCCCGCAGGACGCGCCGCCGAGCCGCCGACATAGCCGCTCAGTCAAGGTCATGGGAACGGCCAGACCGCCCCGGACAGACAGAGAGAGAGAGAGCGTCCAACTCCAGACGACCTAACGTTCAGGCGACCCGAGCGACCGGCAGTGCGCGCCGCTAAAGGATCTCTCACCCGCGGCATTTCCGTTCACATCTGGTGCGGATCACAGGTGCACTGACATGGACAACATGACAGTTTTGTCAGGTTGCAAACGATTTTAGGCTCCATAAAGGCAGAGAATGACGAAATCGTACTACGCGGTTTCGCAAGAGGCGCATGCATCGCCTAGTAGGTACCTACATCAACCATCGATATGAATAAAGAAACAAAATCGATTCCTTTTCAGGCACAGTTATCGTTTGCTTCTTCCTAATACGGTCCCCGGCCACGGGACCTGTATGATATAGACTGTGCCCGCTGCGGCCCTCTTCCCTCTGTCACGCTGTCGGTATGCAGGGCAGAGAGTCTCCTCTGTTCGACAGAGCTGACGACAGAGCTCCTGTCAACATGTCGTCACCGCGTCCATCGAGACCAGTGGTGATTGGTCCTCTCTAGGAACACGTAGCGACAGCGGACCGGTCAGACGTTTAAGACGTCATCATGACTGACTAGTTACCAAGAACAGCGACTATCCAACACGACATCATCGATTGGTGGGTACGATAGGTGACGTACTGCGGTAACTCCTCGGCAGCCATTCCAGTTACTATCCACCTCACAAACTGAAGCTCTCATCCCGCCAACTTATCCGCAAGTCGTTATGACTCAAGCGATGTGCGGACATTTAGGTCCTTGATGTGCATCATGTTGTTATCAAATCCAGTGGAATATTCCGAAGTGAATAGCCAAAATAGGTATTCATGTCTAACGTATTTGAGCACAACCATTTTAGGAAAAACAATACCGGGTCATCGTCATTCATGTTCTTATATGTATATTTAATAACTTAATTTATGAATCGTCCTTAACCAGACACCAGTGATGCAATATAATTGGGACTGGTAGTTTTTTTTCCGACGCGAATGTTCCGTGCATTATTTCGTTATGAGTCAAACACAATGTATGTGAGACGGCAGCAGTCATTTTCGGAAAGCTTTTAACTTTATTTAATTTAATGTGTAATGTCATCTTGGGTTTCATGCTCAATTTGTCATGGTTGGATGTAATTTAAACCCTAATGAGCAATACTCCCACAGCGGTCATCCTCCGAGGGTAACTGAGTTTCCGAAGTGAGTGTCGCGTGTTTCTCCCCGATCTTGTATGAATAAATAGCAAAATATGCATTCTAAAAAATGCATAGGTCATCTTTAAAAAGTTTGCAACTTTGTGTGGAATATACATCGTTTTCCACACCGTCATGATGGCGGCTACTTTTAGTTGCCCATTCCTGCCGCGAGAGGCGCCACTAGTATTACGTCCCCGTAACGTTGTTATCAGTGAGCTAACCGACCACACCAGGCGGAATGCTACCGGTCCTCGTGACGAGACGCACTACGAATGCTGATCAGGGCCGGACGGTGTGTCAGACAGACAGACACACAGACACCACACAGAGCCGGATGTTCCGGACGGGCCGCGCAGTCGATAGAGAAGCGACGCCAGGTGACATGAGACTGCAGCTATGATGAGGTATTCCCAGTCAATCAGTCATCGCATTGCAAGAAGCTCTGACATGGCGAAGGAGCATGTGGTGGATTGACGACATTGAATTCCTACTCGTAAATAGTCATGCACATCCCTACAAGTCAGGGTTTGCTGCATTTTTTTTTGTTGTAATTCGTGAATTGATGTGCAAAAATGATTTAATTTGTCCATGACGAAAGTGAATGACGATGGATTTTACGGTGAGTTACACATTTAGTTGATATATGGTGATAGACTACAAAGTGCCACTCCGACCGGCGTGGTGAACGAAATGGTACCAATGTTACAGCCGAAAATAGTAACCGCACGAGCAACAGCGTCTGCAAAAAAAAATGCTAAAGAGTCGAGCCAGCATTTCAGTGAACAAATACATCGTTAAATCAATGGCATTTGTTCCCCCACAGCAACGAACTGGTACTACCACACCACACATCAGCCTCTATCGATTCTGTCCCTCCCTTCCCTCTACATCAGAGGATCCACCCTCTGTCCCAGTGGACCTACCTGTTGTATCTTCTTCCTGGTGCCTTCCCGGCCGTCGTTGGGGTCGTCTGGTAGTGAGGTGTTCATCATGTCCAGCTCCCGGGCCTTCTGTCGGGCGAACCGGGCGCTGGCCGAGCGCATGAAGCCGCTGCCCCGCGGCACCCGCTCCAGGTCACGACCCAGCGAGTGGGTGCCCGGCGGCGGCGGTGACGTCTCCGGCGACACTGCGGCACCGTGACCCGGCAGAGTCGCGGCGCCCGCCGGTGTTCCCGGCGCCGGCGACTGTCCCTGTCCCTGCCCCGGCCCCGGCCCGGGGCTCAGTCGCGGCCCCGGTCCGGCCGCCCCGGGCAGCATCACACCACCACTGTACGCCGCCTGACGCATCTTGTTAGCATACCCCTCCTCGGACCAGTAGTCGTTGGCCGGCGGCTGGTAGCGCGCCAGACTGGACTTGGGCCGCGCCGCCGCCGCCGGCAGCCGTCCGGCGCTACTCGGCCGGCCCGAGTGCCGCTCCCACTCGAGGAAGTCGGCAGAGTGGGGCCGCGGCGGCGCCGCCGGGCCCGCCGCCGACCCCCGGCCGTACTCGTCTATCTGCGGGTAGCCGTGGCCGTGCCCCCGCGGCGCCGCCGGTGGCGGTGTACACAGTTCACCGGACATCTGCGTGCTCCGGCCGGCACTCGACGCGTACGACTCCCGCGCGTGCGCACGCAGCTCACCGGCCCGACTGCGGCCGCGGGACGACCCGCTGCCCACACTGGCGTTGTAAACGTCCTCGTAGTCGACTCTGGCGTGCGGCGCGGCCGCGGCGTAGGCGTCTGGGGTGCGCCGATCGGCGAGCGGCCGGCGGCTGGGGACCTGAGCGCCGGCGGCCATCTCACTGAGCCGGTCTGTCGGCTCCGGGGAGGAGCTGGCCTCGCGACTGCCGGTCAGTCGGCGCGGCTTCGGCGGCGCGTTGGCGTACAGCGGCTGGCGGGGGTCCCGCCGGCCCACTGACTCCCGGCTGGTGTTGAGGTCGTGTCGCCGGGAGAAGCCGGCCTCACTGCCGTCCAGAGAGCCGACACTGGGTCGGTCCGACCGCTGGCGACGCTGGGACCTGCCGAGAAACAGAGCGCGGGTCAGGTTAGAGCAAAGCAGGGCAGCACAGGCCACGTTGAATGCGCATCATAGTCAGGGCACGTTGAACGATATCAACATGGTGCAGAGAAGGAAAGTGCTGCGGATCCGATCTGTATGTGCGTGCTGCCCAGGTCAGAAATGTGATGACGTTCGCATCATTCCGTTTCGGTGACACACGGCTGTCGCCACCAGCCGGCCACATCCATTGTGCTGCCAATCACAGTGATCCGCCGAAAGCCCGTGTCTGACAGGCCACATTAAGCCAGCAGACTGCGTATCCTGCACCGCGCCCAGGTCAGCCTTGATATCCCCACCAGCTCCGGCCGGCCGGACCTCTGCAGCACAATACCGCCGGCCGCCTATCACCACCGGCCGTTCGCGTTTCCCCGTTGATTGCTCTCCGGCTGGCTGGTGACCAAGGTCGTCTCTATGGGCTGCACCGGACCATCTCTGTGCCGCCGCCGTCCCGCCGGCGCTATTATTGCACGGCCGATCCGCACGTATAGTGGGATCATTAGGACGGCCGCCGGCCCGCCCACGGGAACACGGCACGGCCGGGTCAGGCCGACTCAGGCCGTATCCAGCCGGATACGGCCGTATCCCCGGAGCTGTAAGGCGCTCGTTTGTTGTCTGGTTGTGTGGTTTCCGCGTCTGGTTGTGGTCCTGGGTTGTGTTCTGGTTGTGTCTGGTTGGCGGCCCCGGATTGTTGGTCTGGTTGTGTCTGGTTGTGTTCTGGGTATATCTCTGGTTATCTCTGGTTGTGTTCTGATTGTCTGGTTTGTCGTCTGTCTGTGTTCCTTGCGTTGTGTTCTGTTATCTCTGGTTGTGTCTGATTGTGTCTGGTTGTGTCTGGTTGTGTCTGGTTGTGTCTGGTTGTGTCTAATTGTGTCAGATTGTGTCTGGTTGTGTCTGGTTGCGCCTGTCGGTTGTGTCTGGTTATCTGTCTGGTTGTGTCTGGTTGTGTCTGGTTGTGTCTGGTTGTGTCTGGTTGTGTCTGGTTGTGTCTGGTTGTCTCTGGTTGTCTCTGGTTGTCTGGTTATGTCTGGTTGTTTATGGTTGCGTCTGGTTGTGTAATAGCAGCTGTGTAGTATCCGATGTGGGACCATGGTGGAAATGTTAGCCGGTCATCAGCTGTAGGACGCGCCGGGACGCTGGTGTCTCTCGTATCAGCGAATGACTGCGGCTTTTGGACATGGTAGAGCTGGCAGAGCATGTGGCTGGCTTGGATTATTTTGCACTGGACGCAAATGATCGAGCTTATCCAGCCAGCCTGCTCCAAAGCAAGGGGCACGGCTGTTGTAAACTGGAGGAGACGAATACACTGCAAACTTCTCCCGGCCCTGAGAACAGCAGGTCAGCACCCTTGCAAAGCCGTTAGCTCGCTCGGTCCCTGATCACAGGTCACCATCCGGATGTGGTAACCTATGGGGCTCGTGCAGAGGTCAAACGCCGGACCGCCGGACCGCGGTCACTCGGTGCAGCTCCGCTCCCCAATCTCTCCAGGTCGCACCCAGCCCAGCACATTCCAGGGGTGGTTCACCACTCAGCAATGTGCACTTTCGATTCGGCGCCCAGGGTCCGCCCTCCCGAGAGCTGGCGAGGCCGGCTGATGCATTGACGTGCAACGCAAAACCAGGCAAGCACAGAGCAGTAGGCGATATACGATTTTGGAGCGGTCTTTCGTAGGGTTTTCAGCCCCACGCCCACATAACTTTGCCCCCGCTGGTCCCCCGTCGACACCCGTCCTTATCGCCGCCCGCCCTTCACTTTAGCCTCAGTTAATTGACGGTAACACGCTGCACTGTGGCACCACACACTCTGCAAACAAAGCCGGCGTTCGAATCCTGCACCGTACCCGGCAATCCAGCGCCGCGGACAGCGTGTATAACCTGTACCGTACAGCGGTATCTGGCCGCAGAGCCGGACGCTGTCCCGCCACAGCAATCCAGCCCGTCCCTCCCATCTGCCGCGCTCCTCTGCCGGCCGCTCGGTCCACTCACCCTCCTCTCCCGGCCGCTCGGTCCACTCACGCTCCTCTCCCGGCGGCTCGGTCCACTCACGCTCCTCTCCCGGCGGCTCGGTCCACTCACGCTCCTCTGCCGGCGGCTCGGTCCACTCACGCTCCTCTGCCGGCGGCTCGGTCCACTCACGCTCCCCTCCCGGCGGCTCGGTCCACTCACGCTCCCCTCCCGGCGGCTCGGTCCACTCACCCTCCTCTGCCGGCCGCTCGGTCCACTCACGCTCCCCTCCCGGCGGCTCGGTCCACTCACGCTCCTCTGTCCCCTCACCCTGCTCCTCTGCCGGCGGCTCGGTCCACTCACGCTCCTCTGCCGGGCCGCTTCGGTCCCTCACCCTCCTCTGCCGGCGGCTTTCTGGTCCATCTCACGCTCCTCTCGCTCGGCCGCTCGGTCCCCTCCACGCTCCTCTGCGGCTGGCTCGGACTCCACTCCACGCTCCTTCCTGCCGCGCGGTTCTGCCGGGTCCAAACTTCAACCCTCCTCTGCCAGGCGGCTCGGTCCACTCACCTCCCTCTTGCCGGCGGCATCGGTCCACTCACGCTCCTCTGCCGGGGCCGCTCGGTCCACTCCGCTGCCTCCCGTCTGTCCCGCTCACGGCGCAACCGTCTCAGTCAGCTCTGCACATCAGCTCTGCAACCCACCCAACCGGCCGACAACGCACTCAGCACTGACCGCTGCAGCCAAACAGCGGACCTCAGCGGACCACAAGCGGGGCCACAGCCGGGGGCCTCAGCGGGCGCGTCAGCGGGCCTCAGCGGGCCCAGCGGACCACAGGTGGACCAACAGTGGACATGGCATGTTCAGATCCCCCTTTATGGTTGGGGTTACCCGACATGCGGGCCTCAGTCGGACCTACAATCTTCCTTGCCGGGCCTTCAGCGGGCCTCAGCGGGCCTGCAGCGGGCCTCAAGCGGGTCCCTCAGCGGGCCTTCAGCGGTGCCTCCAACCGGACCAAATACGCCAGCCGTATTCTCCGGTCTCGATTCGACCCGGGCCTCCAGCCTGGGCCCTCAGCGGACAACAGCAGACCACAGTAGACCAACAGCAAACGTCCCCGCTCTTGTGGAGCCCCTCGTTCTTTCATCAACTTGCGCGGGTTGCCTCCTCTGCGCGCCGAGACCCGGCCCAGAGTGCCGCCAAGAAGGCGCGGGCTGCTCGCACAAATCCGCACGCAGAGCCCTGGACCAGTCTAGGGCGCACGCTCTCTGTATATTCACGTTAGCCTCAACCCGTGGGCGGGTCTGCACGAGCGCAAGAGCTTTTCACTCCCAGAAGACGTGCCGGCCCGGCGCTGTGCCCAGACCAGGTCGGCCGGCTCCCAGTGGTCGTGACCGGACCCAAGCTGGCGGCCCTCATACCAGCGAGCCGCGGCAGCAGTCATTCAGCCGCCGGCGCCGGCGCAGAAGCGCCGACGGAGACTGCCTATGGCCGGCAGGGAAACCATCCCCTCTCACTTTATAGGTCGGGGCCGCAGTGGCCCTCTTTCAGTCACACGCACACAAACACGGGGCTTGCCTCGGTACGGAATGAGGTAGGAGCCGGAAAGCTCTACTCCACACCGCGTCGTTGCCGGCCGGCACCCGCGCCGCCCCTCCACTCCTACACAACTGGAAATCATCAATTGACCGTGTCGAAAAACGCGCACGCACGGAGCGCGGCGGCCGGCGGCAGAGCACGACATACTTAATATATTCGCAACAACTTTGTAAACCACACGGCAATTACATTCTGGCCTTTCTCTAGAACGCGAGCGGTGCGGCGGTGGCGTGATCTTTGCAATAAAAGTTTGTCCGCCAGTGCACTTCTTTCAGACCCCTGGGTATTGCGACAGGTGGCGTCTCGGAAGAAAGGCGGGTTCCTCCCGGCAGACAGTCAATAGCGACTTTCCAGCATCAGCACCGCACAGCGTCAGGCAGACTCACACTGCATGGCTTGTGTCACGGAGAGGGCGGCGGGTGGCGACGGGCAGACGTGCAGGGATGCCTTTCCAAGTATTTGTGCTCGCTACTCTCGGTTCGCAGCTCGCCGTCCGGTCACCCTGGCTCGCACAGCGGGCGGCAATTTTCTCCTGTCCTATCCGTCTCGCATGTGCAACTTGGACAGACATATCGGAGAATAATTTCACGTGTCATCTTAGAATGTTGTGCTTGCACGAGCGGCTGAACGTCGGGATGGCGTGCGAGACGGCTGGATCGGCGTCCGGTCTGACCAGTCCTCTCGGTTTTGCGAAACTCTCATCTAAGCGCGTGCGAAACTGTTCCTTCCGCCGCGGCCCTTCGCACGCGACGGCGCCGTCGCACTGGCCGTCGAGTAGGCGGACGCGCTGATGGTCTCCTACCAGGACTAGGCGGAGGGGCGTAGATGCTCCCCGCACGAGGTACCCGGCAGACAGTCACTAGCAGACAGCTCAGCAGACACGCACTGGCTGTGTCACGGAGAGGGCGGCGAGGTGGCGACCGGGAGACGTGCAGCACCTGCAGCCCCGACCGCGGACCTGGCCACACTGGCCGCCCGCCACCCGCCGCCGCCGGACAGCACCGCTTCCGCAGAACGGCTGCAGCGAGCGGCGGCGGCGGCGGCGAGCGGGGAGCGGGCCGACCTCCGGTGCGACTCATCGCGCCGGGAACCTGTTCCGCGCGGCCCCTCCCGGCGGCGTCACGGCCGCCGAGAGGGGGTGTCTCCACAGGTAGGGGAGGGGCTGAGCTCCACAGGTAGGGGAGGGGCTGGGTTCCACAGACCGCGCGATGGAACCTTCCAATGGCGTCACGGCCGCAGCAGGCGAAAGGAGCGACGTCCGCTGTCCGCGCCCCGGGTGGTGTAATCGCTGTCAAAGGTCACACGGTCGGCGGCGGCCGACACGGCCTCCCCTGAACTTGTCCGCTGGATGTATTATTCAGCACGCCTCGGCTACTTGCTGCAGTTTGAGCGCGTTTAAAACTCGTCGCCAGCTCGAGGAATGGTCAATCTGTCTGCGTGACATTTCGCCGGCGGTTGACCCGTGGACGGCGTGCCTGACCCGCAGTGACGGTGTGTCTGACCCGCAGTGACGCTGTAGCAGAGGTCAGGCTGTGGCCGCCGTACTGGGATGTTGATGCTCCTCTCCGTCTCCCGGTCCGACTCGCCCGGGCAGCCGCCTCATTACCGGCAGTTAGCCTGATTGGTGCGCAGTGCACTGTGTTTGACTGAGCTGCAAGTTTCAGGTCTGTCAGCTCCGCGACCGCAGCTCACACGCTCTCCAGCGATCAGCATCGCTCCCAGTGACGTGGAAAGATGCTCATCCTGTGATCTACACTGACATGTGAAACGGCCGCAGTGTTGACCATTAATCCCTGGTCAATCGCCTTGGGTGGCTAAAACACACTCTGAATTGCACTAAACGATGGGTGTGTGTTAATGACGGTTCTAAAGCCAGAATAGCCCTGGACATGTCACGGTGTGAGCTATCAGACTAAGCACCTCATTAGCCGTTTTCACGAAGGATTTATTTTTTACCCGGTAGTACCCGGTAGTACCCGGTAATATTTGTTTATGAATTTTACTATACAAAGAAACTAACGGGAAATTTCGAATTGTAAGAGCAGATAATTGTACATGAATTCATCAGGTTTCAATTGAAACCAAAAATATCTGGGAAAAGCCGTGTTCTTAGACTCAATTACCCAAAACGCACGACATATTACCGGGTACTACCGGGTAAAAATAAATCCTTCGTGAAAACGGCTATTGGCTTTCTGTTGAGCCGGGGGTGCTGCACTGCATGGCTGTTGAAGCGACATCCAATTCTGCCGGGACATATTGTTTCCGACATCAATACCACTGACACCGGACCCAGGGTAAGCTGAGGCTGGCTGACCTTTGCCGAGAGCGATAGCCTCCAGAGGCCACGATCGCAGCGTTTGCTGGTCGCGGAATGGCGGCGGCGCTCACACGCCATCACCGCCAGGGTCGCCGTCCGCGACCTGTCGGTGGCAAATGGTGCCGATTTTCGCGGAGACCACAGACGGTTCCCAGCGCCATTTACGAGTGTCGCGGGCGCCGCGCTGGTCATTACCAACAGAACTCTGCCCTGTCGTCAGAAACGGAGGTCCGGTCCGGTGACAGTCAGTGCCGCCAAACGATGACCCGGTCAGGCCGCGAGCAGCCAGCGGTCACAGTATGGACTACAGTGACGCCAAACGATGACCCGGTCAGGCCGCGGGCAGCCGACGGTCACAGTATGGCTAACAGTTTACGCCAAACGATGACTCGGCAGGCCGCGGTCACGGTGAGTGAAGTAATTCAGGACTACAGGTGCGTCAAACGATGACTGGTCAGGCCGCGGTGCAGCGCAGTGGTCACAGTATGAAACTACAGTGGACGTCAGAAACGAATGGGACCTGTGTCGAAGCCGAGCGGGGTAGCCGATGGTCATCAGGTATGAACTACAGTGACGAATACACTAAACGAATGAAGCCTGGTCAGGCCGCGGGATGGCCAGTGGTCACAGTGATGACTACAAGTGACGATAAAAAACGTTATGTGACGCCGTCAGCCGCGGCAGCCAAGTGCGTCACAGTATGGATCAACAGTGACGATATATATCATGATCTGAATGCTATTGAAGACGCGGGTACTAGGCCAGTGGTCACAGATAATGGACTACAGTGACCCAAACGATGACCCGGTCAGGCCGCGTCAGCCAGTGGTCCACAGTAATGAATCTACAAGTGAACGATTAACGATGAAACCTGGTCAGAGCCGCAGTCAGCCAGTGGTCACAGATAATGAAACTAGTGAACGATAATACGATGACCTGGTCAGGCCGCGGTCAGCCGGTGGTCAACAGTTGAAACTACAGTGCGATAACGATGTATCCTTGGTTCACGGACGAATGGGTCTAGGCCAGGCCTGGGTCACAGTATGGACAACAGAGTAACGCCAAACGATGATCCCGGTCCAGATCGCGGTCAGTCAGTGGTTCATCAGTATGGACTACAGTTGGATAAAACGCCCATGGACATCCGGTCAGAAGCACGGTCAGCCGAACGGTACCACAGTATGACATACAGTGAGCAAACGCATGACCCAGGTCAGGCCGCGGTAGCCAGCGGTCACTGTATGGACTACAGTGACACCAAACGATGACCACGGTCCAGTGCCAACGGTCGCCGAGGTCACAGTATGCCGACTACAGTACTGCCAAAGCCGATGATCCGGTCAGGCCACCGCGGGCAGCCGACGGTCACAGTATGGACTACAGTGACGCCAAACGATGACCCGGTCAGGCCACGGGCAGCCAACGGTCACAGTATGGACTACAGTGACGCCAAACGACGGTGAGGTCCGGCAACGGACACCCGTCGATCACAGACTAAGTCCAGTCCAAAGCGATACCAAACGCCGTCAAACGCCCAAGTAACGTGGTCAGACATGGATGGTCGTTGACGGCAAAACTCTGAGAACGTTCCGGCAAAACACGTGGAAATGCAGGCGGCGGCGCCTTGCATGCCGGCGAGGGAATGGCGTCCCATCACACCGCGGCACTGACTCAGCGGCCACAATCAGCTGAACCAGGAATTCCTGCAAACTGCCGCGTTCCCAGCCGATCAAGATCGCTGCAGCCTGGTTCTTCTCAGCAGCCGGCGCTGTCCCGACAAGGAGCACGCGGATAGGGCCGGTGACTGACGCAAGATGGAAAGGGAGCGAACTTCTCAGCAACAATGACATCTCAGTTCAGCCTTCGTGCGAGCGCTGTCAAGCACAACAAACAAGGGCCAGCCCGGCCGGCACATAGTCCGACTAGCAGCTGCATGAACACAGAGCAGCTGACAGACAGAGCTTCTAGCACAGAGCAGCAGCTGACGCGACACGAGCTTCATGACACAGAGCAAGCAGCCTGACCGACAGAGCTGCTGAGAGACAATTAGCAGTGTTCAGCTGACCGACAGAGCACTGCTGAACACAGAGCAGGCAGCTGCCGACAGAGCTGCTGAACACAGAGCAGGCACTGACGACGAGCTGCTGAACACAAGAGCACAGCTGACCGACAGAGCTGGCTGAACAGAAGCAAGCAGCTGACCGACAGAAGCTGCTTTGATACTCACAGAGTATTATGCAGTCTGACGGAGAGAGCTGCTGAACCAGAGCAGCAGCTGACCAGACAGAGCTGCTTGAAACTAACAGGTCGCAGCTGACCGACAAGTGAGCTGCTGAACACAGGCAGGTGGCACCGAGACCACTTTGCGGTGCCGATGACAGCGCGCTGAGTGGGATATCTATCTAATCACCACCGAGCCGGCTCCGGGCATCGAAGGCAGACCAGTGGCGGCCCGTTCCGGCCCGTTCCGGCCCGTTCCGGCACACGTGCGATAGGTAAGGTATGTAGCGCGCCTTCAGACGGCCTTGCCGACAAACAGTACACCGATCGGCGGCGGCGCACCGGCCGGGCCAGTCACGCTATAGCACACCGCAGCCGGCGGCTCCTCAGACCTGTGAGTGTGACGTCACTGCAGCCGTGACGTCACGGCGCAGAGGTGATGCGTGACGTCCGGTGCGTCACAGCCCGTGCGCCGGGAGGTGCGTGCCGTGTGTTTCCAGTCGGTGCCAGTCGGCCGGAAGGGGGTCGGTCTGTCATCAGCAGCAGACAGTGCACGTGCTACAGACACGTCACTGCCTTATGGAGCCCCCACACGCAAGGTGCCGTTAACGCATACCATCATCATCATTGTGAAGCAATACAAACTTAATCGAAATCATGTCTCGCTGCATCGTAACCAGTAGGCTATACTCGCATATAACGTATAAGTGTAGGAGTATGTAACGCAAACGCATAGTTTGCGTCTCGAAAGTCGAGGCGGCAAATACTTACTGTAGCAATATCGTCAGCGGGATAATCTGCCTGCCACCAGGAAAAGGAAGGCACTGGAACAGTGTTACAAATACAAATCAAGCGACGACCGTTGGACAGCTATTTTACCCGTTCTCGCACTGAAAAACACACCATCGCGTCGCCCTATTTTTCGAACACCGTTCCACGTAAAACAGCATGTCAACGTACACGGCCGAGGAATGCCCATTGTTCAGGAATGTAGCCAAGTCAGAAAAGGCGCACCAACGTACGGCAGACCCCGCCACCACGGATGACAGCTGGATTGGAAACCTCCCGCCCGTGGCCGACCAAACGACATACAGGAAACTGCCGCGGCTTACCATAGAACGACATACAGGAACCCATGTGGCCGGCGCTGTCGCCGAAATCAAAGGCGCAGACGGCGAGTTTCCGATCCATACGAAGTATATCTCATCCATGACCACCCCGCACCGCCCTGCGCGGCGCACAATGAACTCACTCGGGATCCCATCCCTCCGCGGCGCACAGTGGACTCACCCGGGATCCTTCTGCATGATGCTCGCCAGGCTAATGGCGTTCATCCACTCGATCATCTTCTCCTTGGTCTCGCAGGCGAAGTAGTAGGTGCGCATGTTGGCATGCTCGATGCGGAAGGAGAACCTGCGGTGCACGCGGTCCTCGGGCGAGACGGGGCAGACTCGGTACGACGGCAGCGTGATGGAGCCCAGCAGCTTATCCTCCTTGGCGTCTGTCGGCGGAGCACACCACACCGTCAGACGGGGCACTGTACAGGGGCAGAGGCAACACGGTCATTGGTGGTGGAGACAGAGACACTACATTGACAGGCGCGGCAGATGACAGATTCACCATCGGAGGGCCGGCGCCGAGATAAACCCAGCAGTCAGCACCCTCTCAAAGGAGGGCGGTTAGCGCATTTCTCCAGCGTGTTTTTTGTACCATAAATTTAGTCCGCACCTTTTGAACGGATGGATTTCCGAGGTCAGGACCCACGCTAGGCAGGGCTTATTGCGCAGGCCAACCATCCGATCGCGCAATTCCTGGTAGCCGGCAGAATTTATAACGAATGTTTTACTGCCCGACATACCTGCATGTCCGCCCCGCTCAATGACGTCACCGCCCCCAGAGGTTGCGACCGCTACATCCACCGGTCGCAGCATCCCAGGTGCAGAACAAACAGCGAGCGCCGAAGCGACTCGAACCCGGGCTGCCGGGTAAGGTCAGAAGCCCATCGCTCTCCCTCCATACTGAGCTACGGAGGCGGACTGCCGCGACGCACAGTGATGCTGATGGCCAGACTCAGAATGTTAGGATAACAGAGGCACGTAGCAAGGAGTGCCGGTCGGGATGATGCTGATGGCCAGACTCAGAATGTCAGGGTAACAGAGGCACGTAGCGAGGAGTGCCGGTCGGGACGCGTGCCGCTGTGCCGGCGACAGAGACGCGGCTCTGGACGGCTGCGTTAGCCGGCTGTTAAGGCGGCTTGTTCTGCGCTGCCTGTTAGCGGCTGTTGTCTCAGCGTTTGACGGCCGCTGTCCGCAGGTCGCCACTCTGACGGGTGCGGATCGGGGCGGCAACGGGGCGGCCGCCGCTGAGCCGCCCCGCCCACAATGGGCCGCGTCCGGACGGAGAGACGGGCCGCCAGGACTCTGGTGCCCACCCGAGCGGGACCAGCAGGCCAGCCGGATGCCGCGGCTGTCCTGATGTGGTGGGCAGGCTCTCGGGGCCGTGTGCTTTGTGAAGGCTGCGTGATGCAGGCTCTCTATCAGATCAGCGAGGGCGATGACATTTAGTTTCGGTACTAATAAATCACAAAGTTAAGTGCTGAAAGCTGAGGTCGGTGGCAAATGGCGTCTATTCGCCTGGAATCTATTCAAGTTGCGTCGCTAGTGACAGGCATCGCGAGATCTGATGATGACCGGCTATTGGCCGCAATTGCTGCGGTCGCTGCGGTTCGCTGGCGGCCAGCAGGCCGTGGGTAAGAAGGGACGGTAGGGATGGGGTAGTGATGACGTCACACGGCTGCGGCCGCACGATTCCTAGCGGCCGGAATGTCAGCGCGAGCCGACGCCGAGTCGCTGGCAGCAGAGCAATGTTTGGAGCCGCAGCTTGTGTTCATGGCGTCGCCACCTTCTGGTGACGTAATGGGAGCAGTGGGCGGAGCTAATCTCTGCGGGGCCGCAGCGAACCAGCAGCGACCGCAGGCACCTGTGAACAGCACTCATGGGTGCTGTTCACTTGGTGCCGCAATCGCTGTCGGCGCTGCGGTCGCTGCGGCAGCAGGCGTGGGGGTGAGGGGCGGTGGATGGGTAGTAAGTATGATGAACACGGCGCGGGCCGCCAGCGATTCCTTGCGGCCGGGAAAAGTCAGCGCAGCGACGCGAGCCGGGCCTGCAGAGCAAGTTGCGCCGCACTGTGTTCATGGGCGCATCTCGTGGTGACGTATGGACAGTGGGAGCCCTATCTCTGCGGTCTGGCCGCCCGGCCGCGAGGATACACCTTGATAGCACTCGGATGAGACGGCTATTGGCTCCACTCAGGAGAATCACGTGCCTAGCTCTGGAATTCTCGAAGTTCGGGGATTACAAGGTGATTGGCGCAGTTAACACTGCTTCCTACAAACCTGACATACTCATACGCGGGCTAACAGACGCACAGCGTGACGTTCAAGTGCAATGCAATGCATCCGATTGAGCTTGGCCCTGTTAAGGCAGGTAAAGTTATGAACCTGTGCGTTTTTAGGGTCCTCGGGCCATGCGAATGGTAACCGGATTCCGGCAGGGCAGACTATGCTAATGGGTCACGAACAAGGCATCATGGACATTGGTATTGAATGAGGCGCATTAACACTGACTTCCTCCAAACCTGACATACAAATATAAGCGCGGCTTACACTGACGCAAAGCGTGACGTTCAAGTTGCAATGCAATGCATCCGATTGACTTGGCCCTGTTAAGGCAGGCAGTATGAAGCCTGTGCATTTTTAGGGCCTCCCTCGGGCCATGCGAATGGAAGCCGGATTCGGCAGGGCCAGACGTATGCTAATGGGTCACCGAACAAGGCCATGCATGGACATGGTATTGATGAGCGCGCACTATCTGTGCCTACAGGGCAGCGCAGCAAATACTTCATTTAAATACCGGTTCGGTACATTAGGTATACGGCGAACTTGGTAGAGCGGAGCCAGAACAGCTGCGATGAGTAGTTCATTCCTTGAAGCTGTTCTCGCTCTTTACTGACCTATACGTACAACGTGATTGGAAATGGTTGACAGAAGCAGCTCAATATTTGTTCTGCTCTCCTGTCATGTTCCAGTGTTTGCGGTCATCGCAGGCGGTGATAAAAATAGAGTCCAGTGGACAATGATGTCCGCTGCCCTGCGCCCTGCGGCCTCGATCGACCCCGCCTCGAGCGCTGAGGTTGACAATGTCAACAGCGGAGGTCGCCGGCCATAACGGGGGGCCCTCAGCAGGTAAACAGTCCAATACCGGCTAACGAGGGGTCGATACAGGCCGAGACGGCAGAGGCCGCACAGCAGCGACAAAACAGCAGAGGTGAAGACAATCGACAGAAACTGGCCACACACAAACCAAACCAATTGATGTCACGAAAAACAACCACGACGAACGACGACGAAAGCCTCCGAGAACCGCAGGTCCGAGGATTATCTCCATAGTTGAATGCCGGGTGTGTTTTTTGTAGCATAAGTGCAGAAATTCCCGTGAATCGTGATAGTGTGGTGAGTTTTCGTTGAATTTGACAGCTCTGCACATCAGCACGATCCCGTGAGGCGCCATCACGACTGACCGGAGAAACATTGGTCACAACACAACCATCACACAATTGTTGCCCTTGTCATTGTCAGCTCTTGTAAAAATAGAGTGGCTGTGACTGTGTTATACAAGTGGTCAAAATTACTACTTTTTACTGCGTTGACGACCGTGATCACAATAGAGCTGACTGACTCTTGATAACTTGATAAGCCTATCAGTTGATCGACATAACAAAAACCTTGGATGTCAAATTGACCTGCCACTTTGTATCTGCCCGTGAGCGTGACGGGTCTGACCTATAGTGGGACAAACGCCAGTTGCCACCGACCGGGTCAATCAGAGCCAGCCCATATTGCACCAGGGGATCAGGGGGATCAATCGGGAGAAGCGTCTGCCAGGACATGCCACGGCACCGTGCTCTGAGGGAGTCAGCCATGCCCGCAAACCCTGGGTCGGAACTAGAGGTGCCACCTTTCTACCCACCTACCCACCAGTTGTGGGTAGTTTAGTTACTACCCACGTGGGTGGTAGCGGGTAGCGCAAGCGATAATTTGGATGAAGTGGGTAGTTGGCGGGTACCAGAATTTTCATAATTGCAAAACAATGGGGAAAACAGATATTTTGATGGGAATTGGGAAGCTTTAACAAATATAGGCATCTCAGTAAGTGAGCAGGGATTAATCCAAAACAGTTATTATAACAGCTCATAGCATTACAAATGAGTTATTAAATGGCAGACATAATGATGACAAATTCTCTTTGTGGGTACTTGCGGGTAGCTGGCAGCCTATATGGTCATGTGGGTATTGGTGGGTAGTTAAAGGGGGTTTGCGGGTCGGGTCGGGTGGCCACAAGCCTGAAAAGTGGCACCTCTAGTCGGAACCAACCACACAGAACAGTCACGAGCTCTGCGCCCTGCGGTCGTGAGAGTGCCTAGAAAATTGCAGACGCGGCGATCAGTTCAGATTGGATTGTGACAACTTTAACGGCGCAGCGTCAAATTACATTTCCCAGACTTCTCCGCTATGATTCGGCAACAGCGAAATCCCACAGCGACATGTGCCGCCATCTTTTCCAGCGGACGAGGCTGACCTTTTCCGTGAGCCCATTTCCCGAGTGTTCCGTGACGGTGGACATCGTGTTCCCGTCATCGTCCACAAATGACACGCGAAGCTGGCTTGAAAATAGCTTCGGTAAACTTGTATAACATACGACGTTATGCCGTGACGATGTAGTAACGTCAATACAGCGTCAAAATTAATTGAAGCTTTCAGGAGTTTTGTCGATTCAGATAAGTTCACCGCACTACAGCGATTCAGCTTACTGTCTCATTTTTCAGTCTGAGCCGCTCCCATATGACCAGCAAATCCGGACCTGCGGTTTGTGTACCCACCTTTGTAGTAGTAGAGGCAGAACTCCGCCAGAACGAACCAGCGCGTCTTCCAGAGCCGCAGCCGCTCGGAGCCCTGCTTGTCGAGCCAGCCGCGCATGGTGACGGGCGCGTCTGGTGACCGGCGGGCCTGAGGGCCACGTAACGTGCCCCTCTGTAACACAGGTCACAGGTCACAGGTCATCAGAACACGAACAACGGTCAGACACGGTCAAACACAGGTCAGCACGGGTCAGACACCGGCTTAGAGGACAAGACGCGATAAACGTCAAAGGCAATTCATAAGGTCCGGAGCAAGCGGGGAGGTCACAGGTCATGCGGGAACAGGTCACAGATATCACGGTACAGGTCAGAAGTCAGACAGTGCGTCGACTTTGTAGCAGAAGGCAGCCCGGTCAGAAGTTAGGGGCCGGCGGTCGGACTGAGACCCGCGAAAGCACAAGTCGGGTACACTGTCAGCGTGACCCGCAAGAAAGCAACACTTTTTGACACTTTTAACTCTCAAGAGAATAATAATTAAGGAAGTAATCGCATGACTGTCTGCCATAATCATCTGGAGCAACCGGGTTCACCAGGTGCACGGTAGTAAAGATGCCGTTTGATGTCATGACACACTTCTTAACTTAAACAATATGGTACACCCAAACCATCCCAGAAGCGTCTGTTGAAGCCCTACTGGCCTCTTCTCGGTGGGGGGAGTCCCTGACACGTGTATTGATTATCTCTGGGGAGGCCGGTGGACAGTGTACTGCGCCCCCCCCCCCCCCCGGCGTCTGAAGATGACAGGTGGCCGCCGACCGCGATAACTTTGTTACGCCGGTACAGATCAGCTATCGATCCGGCGCCGGCACCTGCCGCCTGACAGAATTCAGGACAGGCACGGAGCTGGAACGTGACAGCTCAGTGAAAATAACGGGCACAGCTGTCCGCGCCAGCTCCATTCGACTTTGTAATCCTAGGGCCAAGATTGCGGGGGCCTTTGATAGGCACTCGATCAAATATGATTCCTTATATAGATATACATTTATAAATTGATGGGTTTATTGAGCGAATATTTTTTATGTTCATATATGCATAGTACAACATAGCCTCAGCGTTAGTAATCCCCCAGTAATGATTTAACATCAGCCCCTTCGACGACACAAAAATATCATGAGACCTTCGTTTATTTTCTGCCTGACATATTCAACTTTCTTAAAGTAGTATGGACCAAAGTTTGAATAGAAATGTGTTATGCTGTCCGTGAAACATTTATCAATGTTTTTCACCCAATAATTGGATGGTGCACCCCCTTGACATGAAATGTTTGTTGTCACTATATCGTTCATGTCCAAGGGCGGATCCAGGGGGGCCAAAGGGGCCATACCCCCCCCCCCAAGGTCCCGAGACTATGTTTTGCCCCCTCCCCCAACGGCGGACGTACAGCTGTAAAAAAATTGGTTTTTGCAGCAGTCAAAATACAGCATCTACAGTGAAAACTCGAAAATTTCGCGCCGCTTCGCGGCATGACACGAAATACGCAATTGTTTAATAATAGAAATTTTGAAAATGGAAAATGAATGAGTTAAGCGTCTGCGTCTGGCAGTGCCTAAAAACCCCAATAAACAAACAAAAAGCGTCTGGCAGTCTTGGCGGTACCTATTTGCTAGCCCCAGGTCCCACTCCCTCATAAAATATGACTTTCATATAGCTGGTAGATAATCGGGCTCGAGCGGAGAGTGTTCAGAGCAGGCCGCGTACGTCTGGGCCGACTGTCTTGCTCGAACAGGTGAACGGCCGAGCCTAACGCGCTAGATCACGCAGACTCAAACGCGCTTACTATCACACCGGGCCAACGCAAGCGGTCTGTGGGAGAAGTCTGGCGGAGCGATGAGATATGAGTCTAATGAGTAGAGACGACAGGCCAGGGATTCCGAGGGTGCATCTATCTCTCAAGAAATAGCGAGTACCATGTGCACTCCTGACAGAGAGAGAAGGGATGCAACTTATGCTCTATACCATGGCGCGACTTAAGTACGCTCCGTTTCTTCTTGCCATCTCTGGTGCAGCGTCGCAGTGAATTTGCATTCAGATAACTATTTTATTTGGAGACACGAGTTGAGTATCAGACTGTGTATTACGAGGAACAGGTTGTGATTCGTTGAGACTAATAATGTACTCACGACAATATTATCTCCAGCGCCGTTTTTCCGGGTAGCACATATAATGTATCCTTCAAGTTATTTACAACATTACGCGAGCCTGTCTGAGGTATCAGTCTCGTAGAGATTTAGGCTCGAAAATATTTGTCATTTATTTGTCTTCAACTTAGGAGCTTTACAGTGCGAGAGAGGTGGCTTAGTGCAATCAGTAACACATCACCTAGGAGCAATGCTTCAAGACCACGGCAGAGCGGTTTCATCAGACGCAAAAGACTCTGGAAGAGCGAAATCATGTATCAACTACGTGTTATTCCAACGCACAGACCGATAAGCTATACGAGAGACTTTGTACACAAGTGGTTCATCGACGGCTGTGCGAAACCATCGCGATCCCGCCATCGTCATACAACGGTTCATACGTATACGGAGAGTCATCTGAATAAACGTCATCGGGGTTAACGACCGCTCTATATTATCCATTCTCGGCTCCGATCGTAACAAATGCGAAACCGCTACACAGTCTGGGCGTCCGTTTACATCCAGGCGCTCCATCCACCAGTAAACAACATTGTGCGAGCCCGTTTCCGCGGCCCGCTACAATAACAAATACCTATTGTCTTTTGCGTAGTCCGAAGTAAGATCGAATTAAATTAATATATACACCTATCATATAGTACACTTCAACCTCATAATATTATATATATATAGCTATATATCAGTAGAGGCGTCGCCACGACATTTGAAGTGTGGGGGGGGGAAACGGACACTGGTGGACACCTCCAGCCGTCGGTTTTGGGGCAACTTTTACAAATAGGACACCACCCCATTTTGTCTCCCCGTGATCTCGGCCGGCTCACCCTTTGTGCGTATACGTCACCGCCCGTAGCACAGCTTAAAAAGCATTAAAAAAACGAAAAAGGCAATACTTGGTAGCTATACATGCTACGGGGATACCTTCGTTATACATATACAGTCACGTAATACACGTCTATCTCAAAACCGACCTCGCGGGGATGTCCGAAGTTTAAGGCTGGTCAGATAAAAATGACGAAAAAGCTTCTCTTGCAGCAATTTCACACTAAAATTTCAATTCCATTGTCAATAGATACCAGGCTACCGTACCTCTCAAAGATTTTACTTAAGCCGCCGCGAACCCGCGAAATTTTTACGGGTTTGCTGATAAAACCCAGAAAATATAGACGGTGGGCCTCCGGCCTGTAAGTTTAAGTGGATAAGAACAAATTTTGTAATAAATCAATGCGAAAACTTGCTCGCAAGCAGTGTGGAATTTTCCAGTTTGTTTTACTGCCGGATAGCTGGATTTTGACCGCTGCAAAGGCATTTTTACGATAAATTGTTATTTTTCTGATTAATGTTAACTAATGCCATACAATACATTTTCGATCCATTATGTACTATTGGTTCCAAAATAAGCGTCCCGCTGGGATGGAGGACACAGCAGTTAAAGGGAAAATACCACCTGGGAAAAGTATGTGCAATGATGGAGACTAGTGTCCAGATGAGTGGCACTCATTTCCATTATTCCACATACTTTTCCCAAGACGGCATATTCCCTTTAACTGCTGTGCCGGCAAACCCAAGCGGGACGCTTATTTTGGAACCAAAATAGTACCAACCTTTATTAAAGAAGTCTTCTTTATATCCATATTTATTTCAACTACGCTTAAAACACGTGGGAAAGAAAAGACTAAAGAGGCAATGTGGTAGGGACAGGCACAGAACAGACAGACACTATTTGTAATTAGGAAACATTACACAAAGTGGTGTCGAAACAACGCAACAGAACCCATTTTATGCGCCATGCCTCATGTTTCTGCCGTCGAAACGCTTGTTTAAATGGCTGCAATTCCTTAAAAAGGGATAAAAGTCAAAAGGGAAAAAGGCCGAGCACATAGCTTTTCCAAACGCAATGCGATATTGAAAAAATGCATTGTTCCGAGTGAAGTGCAGATAAGTGCCCTGGGGAGACTGTCCAAAACTGGAGGGGAATAATCCCCCCAAGCCTAAACCGCTGGGGGGACGGTGTCCCCCCCGTCCCCTTGTGGCGACGCCCCTGATATATTATATATTATAATATATATATATATATATATATATATATTTAAATCGTGTGGTTGCAAAATAAAGCGGACCAAATCCGGGAATAAATTTGAATTTGGGGGAAGGTAAGGTCCGCTGAAAACGGTTTGCCCCCCCCCTCCAAAACGGCCGGCTGGATCCGCCCTTGTTCATGTCCCATTTATTACGTACAAATGGCTAGTTATGCAAACGTTCAATGCGTAGCGATAACTAATTACGGCTTTGTACTACTCTTAATATTCAATTACGAGCGAGCGCGAAGCGCGGAGCGAGTCCTCATTGAATACCGGATTTTTATCACATACCAGTAAGACGCCTTAAGCGGCGAAGGGCGAGCGAGTCCGAATAAATCCGCGTCAATTTATCACCCGTCCAACGGAGGTTCGTCTTGTGCAAAGCATGGTTTAATTATTTTCGCTAATGTGGTGTTTTGCGTCGCAAATAGATCCGAACTAAATCGATACTTTGAACTAAATATGTTTTGCAGTAGTTATTTTTTAGATTTGCATTATAAAGCTTCAATGTTTGAAGGCAAAAAATAAATTTGGGTGGGTATCTAGATGGATTTGAATTTGCGCTTTACAGCTGCATTCATTTTTATCGTTTAAGGCAACCCATTGGTTTTGAAGCTACCTGCGGTGTAAATGGAAGGAAATATTATAAAATTTGCAGTAAAATAATTACAGGCAGATTTTAACAAGCGAAATTACTGCATTAACCTTGAATTTTTGCATGCCATATTAGAGACGGTACATTGGTCTAACAAATTGGTGTTTGTTTCATCGCTTCACGAGTCCCACAGGTGCTGAGCACTGATTTAAATTGGTTGAAGACGTCATAGAACTAATGAATTTGCGCTTGTATAGCCAGTAACTTTTCAACATACCACGCGCCGCTGATCGACACATAGTGCATACGCCGGGCGGATCGTTTCTCTACGCATCGTGTTTGACCCGTATCTTTGCGACTTTTGGTTGCCGAGATATAGGTCCGGTATTGCAACAATGTTTTGTAGGTAATTTTTCGTGGACGGAAAGGGGTGCACGTGCGCACGTGCAGTGTGACCCAGGAGTTTGACCTGTGCAACATTACCAGTGGTGTGGTCTCGCAGCCACACACCAAATTTTTTAGCTTTATAGGCCCGCCGTTCTCACTAACCAGGATAATACTTTCTGACACCCTGAACGCGGCACGTGGTCACGCGCCGTGCTGACCCATCACATGAGAAAAAACATGTCAATAATCATAATGTCATTGCATGGGGCTATCTGATGGCGAAGACCAATCAGATGCGGGGTTAAAAAATATAAGCTTCTGACCGGGTCGGCCGCTTATATGTGAGAAAAAATCCGGTATTCAAGAGGACTCGCTCCGCGCTTCGCGCTCGCTCGTAATTGCAGCCGGCATAATTAAAGGAAATCAAAGTCGCTTGAGACATTATTGTCATATTGTTAAATGTTATGTATCATTTATCAGTTTGATATTTGGTATTCTTACAAGATAATACTGCCTGTTTCCAACCCACTACTGACCTCTCAGTCATGGGTTTCTGAAGCACACCAGCGAACCAGCCCACTTACAGCCCACCAGATAGACCAGTAGCCTAACTTACACCGCCACAGCACATGCACCGCCACAGCTTCAAACGTTACGGAGTACGGACCCTCGGCCCTCGGGAGCCGGTCCACAGCTTCAAACGTCCCGGAGAACGGACCCTCGGCCCTCGGGAGCCGGGTCACAGCTTCAAACGTCCCGGAGAACGGACCCTCGGCCCTCGGGAGCCGGGTCACAGCTTCAAACGTTACGGAGAACAGACCCTCAGCCTCGGGAGCCGGGCCACAGCTTCAAACGTTACGGGGTACGGACCCTGAGCCTCGGGAGCCGGGCCACAGCTTCAAATGTTACGGAGAACAGACCCTCAGCCTCGGGGGCCGGGCCACAGCTTCAAACGTTACGGAGAACAGACCCTCAGCCTCGGGAGCCGGGCCACAGCTTCAAACGTTACGGGGTACGAACCCTCAGCCTGGGAGCCACAGCTTCAAACGTTACGGAGCACGGATCCTCAGCCTCGGGGGCCGGCGCAGGAATGCGCCGCCGCTGTTTGTCTGTTTGTCTGTCTGTCTGTCTGCTTACCTTCTTCGCTTCCATGGTGCCGGCCGTTATCTTCGTAGGATCGTGCGGCGCTCTGAAAGAGACAGACAGCAATCAGTGGGGCAGCGGGCAGCTCCTAATTACCACAGCATGTCAACACAAACGCCGCCTCTGACAAACCCTATCTGATCCACAGCACAAAGCCGCAACACAGCTGCGGCGCACACCGATGTTTGTTTTCGCTGCAGGACAGGAGCTGGTTACGGGGCCGGAGCGGCCATCTTCTCTGAGCTTTCCGCGTCCGCGTTCCTGCGGCCGAACGCGGCCTTTGAAGTCGGAGGTTTCCCTCTCTGCCATAACGGATGCCACGGACGCCTGTATGGACTTGAGTCCGGACAAAGCGGCGTTTGTTTTGAATCACGAATCAGCTCTGCATTGTTTTAGTGCGCAATACAGCAAGCAACATCCTTTCCCACAGAAGTATTTTGTATGCGCTCTCTGCTATAATGAAGGTATCTGGATGCTATGCTCGACTAAATGACAGATTATAAGTTTTAGTTGCCAAAATAGTTCAGACATATCAGCAGAAGAAAGTGGTCTGGCCAGCGTGGTGGCTGCTGCTGGGTATCACGTTTGCCCTTCTATATCGGGTGCCCTGCCGTCCTGCCGGCCTGTGGCCGGGGTGTCCGCTGCCGTTCCGGTTCACCGGAGAGCGGGGACCGCGGCCGGCACTAATAAACTCGGCTGGAATGTGGAATGCGGTCACACCTCGCACGGGATGACGCGGCAAATGGAGGAGAGGGAGGGGGCACTGCGGTGTCACCTCTGCCCGGCTGATCCGGCAGGGGCCGCGGTCAGCGCCAACATAACCAGAGAGAGGCTGCTGCATGCCGCCCTGCCTTCCCGTGGTGCCGACCTGTCTGTACAGCTGGGTGAAGGTCACCTACGGGCCGGAGTGGCCGGTGTCTGGGGTGAGGTCAGTTCAGATAGAGATCGCGGCTGGGGTGTGAGGGTGTGGCGCGCGGTGGTATGTTGGTGGGGGCGGTGTTCAATATATCCGGTCACGGCTATCAGCGGCCCAAGGTCGGCGGACAGACTGAACAGGTCCGGCTGCGGTGAGTGATCGCCGCATGCAGGCAGCGATTGCCGCGTGCACGGCCCCGCGTTATTACCAGCAGACGCAATTTGGAGCGGAGCACGCGCCCCAGTCCGTTGATTTATGCGCTCCCGTACACTGTAAATCGCGGACCTGACGCGCGGAGGTAGTCCGTCCGTACTACGCTCATCGTTTTGCTCGTTTGCGGCGTCTTGCAAACAGGTCACGCACGGTCACGAATGCGTACAGGAAATAATTCGTGCATAATCACTCGCTGACAGGCGCAGGACAAGTCAGACAACACCGCAGCCGGGGACGCGAGGCGCGTAAGCAGCGCGGGCGTGTCATGTACCGGCCGGTACAGACGTACCGCGTGTGTACCGCGTGTGTACCACGTGTGTACCGGACATGGCCGGCACGCCTCACAGTGTCCAGCGGCTAATGAGCGTGGGAGAGTTCCCACACAGAGAGCACCGCAGACCGGCCGTTTCAACGTGCGCCGGCGTTAAATCGCCGACTGGTCCGCACGCCGCACTTCCTGTTCCTGGAGAGGCTGACTCAACAGACGCGCTGCGCCCATTCGAAAACGTCCGTTGTAACGCTTGGTTGCGGATGAATTGTGTTTAGGTTTTCTGAAATTAAAATGCAGTTACCAAATGTTTGATGCATATAATAAAGTATAAAAATTCCCAAGACAGGCAATTTCATTTTATACGCCCAATAAAGCGTTGTTACTACTATAACTAAATGCTTACCAAAACATTCACTGATCAGTGTTTTTATATCTTTAATTTCCCCTCGAAAGTCGAAGCACATCTAATGTTGAGTAGTAAAAAGCTATGCTCAATGCCCATGATGTAGGTATGTTTCCAGCTCTTCTCTTTCTTTTCACGACAGCCATATCGTACCTTGATTTATGACAATAATCATAAAGTAATGATCTCCTGTATTCACTTTATCTAGATTACCTACTTAAACCATGCACAAAAACACAATTAGCGCAAAGCAACATTTTCCGTGCCCTGATTTATGACATAATCATAAATTAATTATCTCCTGTATTCACTTGTTCTTGATTACCTGCTTAAACCATGCACATTTAGCTGCGAAGCAACATTTTCCAGAGCTGTCGCACATTATCATTATGGCTGGGTGTTACATGTCTGATGCACATTCGATATGCCTTTATACAAGGCAGATGCATCTGAGATATGCAGGCATACGAGTGAAAGGTGGCGGAGCATGACAGTGACAACGGAGACAGACACAGACACAGTGCTTGTCGCGTCACACACAACGAATGGAAGAAGCAAAGCATAACGCCCGATGTATGTCAAAACCTCACATTAACCAAGGGTGCATATAATCGAGGATTCGACTTTCCTTGATATAAACATTCTCAGGAATGCGATATAGGTATCAATTTGCTAGCGCAATTTGTTTAACTTCATCTTATAAGGTCATATCAAATAACTTCCTTCAGTTAAGAAAAACCTTAGGTAATCAGTCACTTTGCCGAATAGCTGTACATGTGCTCATAATGCAGGCGCGGATCCAGGGGGCGCTTGTAGGTATTCGAACATGGCATTGTTGAATATAGCATTGGTTTGCCAGCTAAATTATCCAGATATATCTTTAAAAAATATATAAGAGTATGTATATTTCGAAAACATAGAAACACATTTGCAATGTATTGCGAAAAGAGGTGTAAATTTCACAAGTCGGCATGAACTTACGCGAAAATATATACCAGTAAGACGCCTTAAATAGCGAAGGACGAGCGAGTCCGAATAAATCCGCGTCAATTTATCATCCGTCCAACGGTGGTTCGTCTTGTGCAAAGCATGCTTTTTAATTATTTTCGCTATGTGTTGTTTTGCCGTCGCAAATAGATCCAAACTAAATCGATACTTTTAACTAAATAGGTTTTGAAGTGTTATTTTAAATTTGCAATTATAAGCTTCATGTTTGTAGGCAAAAATTCGTTTTGGGTGGGTATTAGATGGATTTGATTGCGCTTTACAGCCGCAACATTTTTATCGTTTAGCACCCTTTGGTTTNCCGCCCAACGGAGGTTCGTTTTATGCAAAGCATGCTTTTGAATTATTTTCGCTATGTGTTGTTTTGCCGTCGCAAATAGATCCGAACTAAATCGATTCATTGAACTAAATAGGTTTTGCAGCGTTATTTTAAATTTGCAATTATAAGCTTCATGTTTGTAGGCAAAATTGCATTTTGGGTGGGTATTAGATTGATTTGATTGCGCTTTACAGCTGCATCATTTGTATCGCTTAGCACCCTTTGGTTTTGATGCTACGGCGGTGTAATGAAAGAAATATTATAAAATCAGCGATGCAAATAATACAGGTGGACTTCAACAGCCAAATACTGCATTAAAATATAAATTTCTGCATGCATTGTATAGACGGTACATTGGTCTACACATTGGTGTTTGTTTCATCGCTTCACGTCCGATAGGTGCTGAGCACTGATTTAAATTGTGAAGACATCATAAAACTATGAATTTGCGCTTGTATAGCCAGTAACTTTGCACTACCACGCGCCGCTGATCGACACATAGTGCATACGCCGTGCGAATCGTTTCTCTACGCATCTGTGTTTGACCCGTGTCTTTGCGACTTTTGGTTGCCGAGATATAGGTTATGGTTGCCGAGATATTGCAACGATGTTTTGTAGGTAATTTTCGTGGACGGAACAGGGGTGCACGTGCGCACGTGCAGTGTGACCAAGAGTTTGACATGTGCAACATTGCCAGTGGTGTGGTCTCCAGCCACACACCAAAAAAAAAATTTTTAAAAGCCTTATAGGTTTTTCCAGCCGTTTCTCAGCTACAGCAGGATAATACTTTCTGACACCCCTGACGCGTCACGTGTCACGTGCCATGCTGACCCTTTACGTGAGAAAAACATGTCAACAATCATAATGTCATTGCATGGGACTATCAGATGGAGAAGACCGCTTCTCAATCGGATGCGGGGTTCAAAAGATATAAGCTTCTGACCAGCGTCGCGGTCTGGCCGGGCCGGGTCGATCAGACACCTAATTAATTTTCTGTCTTCAATTTCAAAATGTGTATAAGCAAAGGCACAACTCGTGTCATGCCGCGAAACTGCGCGATTTTTTTAGTTTTACACTGTAGATAGACGGATTTTGACTGCTGCAAAGGCAATTTTTATGATAAATTGTTGACGCTTGGGGGGGGGGCAAAATACATGTTGCCCCCTCCTTAGAGGCTGTTGGGTGGCATGGCCTGGTTGCCCCCTGGATCCGCCATTGCCAGTCACACACCCATAGGACCGATACACACTAATCCAAGAACCGGCGGGGACGCCGCATCTCGCGTCCCGATCCCGTCTCAACTCTCTCACGACTCGTCCCGAACTCTGACTCACTTCGCCCAGATGGCGCCCCCGTCGACCGCGGTGGTGGCGCCACTGTCGACTGCACAGATAGTGCCACCGCTGTCGGCCTGCGTCGCACACCGACCTGCTGGTGCCGCTGGCCCGCCACAGTCTCTGGTCGCGGCTGCACGTCAGCCGCCGTCACCGTTCACGGCCGTCCGTCGGCCTCTGTCTCCGTCAGCGGCTGTTCTCCAGCTGCTGCTCTCCAGCTGCCGTCTCCGTCAGCCACAGCCCGTCGGTCGCTTTTTCCGTCAGCGGCTGCTCTCCAGTCGCCGTCTCCGTCCACGGCCGCTCTCCAGTCGCCGTCTCCGTCCACGGCCGCTCCCCGGCCGCCGTTGTAGCCGTTCACGGCCGCTCGGTGGCCGCGGCTGCTGTCTCCGTCGGTTGCCGCCCGCCGCCCACGTTTGTCTCCGTCTCCGTCTCGCTTTCTGACTCCATAGCCACTTCCCGGCTCTCCCAGGTAGCAGATCTCTTGAGATGCACTCCGTGGATCCACCCCCGTCATTTTCCTTTCATCAGTAGGTAGTCTGGTGGTCTGCATTCGGCGACGGTGTGCGTTCCTCGAACTCCGTTCGGCTGCAGCTTGCCTTTCACGCCTTTCTCTGCTCTGAAATTCCGTCACGCACACGGTGTCTCCCAAGCTGGAACGCTCCGGTGTTTCGGCTCGTCAGTCCTGCGGCGCTGCTCCTGTGCACCCGCTCCGTCACAGCTGATGTATGCTGTCAGTCGGTCCTAGCAGGGTTCCAGATAGCGCCGATATTGTGCGCCGCTGCGCTGTTCTCCGTCGAACTCTGCGCCGAGTACGGTTCTGGGTGAGAAACCGTGTACCAGCTCGAACGGGGTGAACCCTGTAACAGAATGGGTACTGGTGTTGTAGGCAGATGACACCAGAGGGAGCAGTCGAGGCCAGTCCTCCTCCGCTGTGAAGTGAGACAGCATCTCACACAGGGTCCTGTTGAACTGTTCCGTGACTGCAATGCAGCACTGTCGGTAAATCGTAGTCCTCAGCTTCTTGATCTTGAGTCTTTCACGGAGCTCCTTCACCAGACTGCTCTCGAAGCTCCGTTCCTGATCTGCCAGAAGCGACTTCATGACTCCATACCGACCGGTCGTAGCCGCGTTTACATAGCAATTTAAAAAAACGTGGAAAATTGTCCACGTTAAGTGGAAAGTGAAGGCGTCACCGTCACAGGATCACGATTTCGGCGCCAGTGTGTCAATGTACCGTCTGCTGTTATGTATTACATTGATCGAATGGTTGTTGCAGCCTAGGTAGTAGGTATTGCCATTGTTGGCGTTTTTTCCGTGGTATTATACAGAAGTTCACGTTAACCCGCGCTTGACCGGGGGGCAAATATTGCTCCCTGTCGTTTATTCGCTATAACAAAAACCATTCAAGATATCAACCTGAAACTTTCAGTACCTTCCTGCACATCAATTTTACATCGGCTGGGAAATTTGAAATGTTTCAGTTTTGGGGGTATAGATATACACCGTTTTGTGACGTCACATTTATTGAATTTAGCGACAAAATCACTCAAGTTTCAAGCAGCTGTAAAATGTTTACATGTTACGATAAGCTAAAACCCCAAAAACTAAAAGATAGGAAATTGCATTGATTTAAAAACTGCAATCTGTTTTTTTCTTCAAAATCTTGTTTTTTTACCGAACTATATATATATATATATATATATATATATATATATATATATATATATATAAAGCCGGAATATATGTGAAAGAGTGGTGATCAAGCAGCATATAAACCAAATTTCAAAAGAATATCACCATTTTTGACTTAGCCTTTCAAGCACTATGAACTATGCTCGAATTTAGCAATAAAATTACAAAAACTTTGAAAAACTATGAAATGTCAGAAATTAAAAGATGAACAGAAACGGAACCAAATCAGACAAAGCAATATAAATCCTTAAAAACAAAATATTGACTACATTTTTTGCGATTTTTTTTTTGCGAAAAATCAAAAACATCAAGATTGTCATGTGAAAGCAAAGTGTAAAACATAAAAAGGCAAGTTTCAATGGAGAGCATCCATTTTTACCCCCCCCCCAAAAAATGCTTAGGCTGCACTGAGAAAGGCCTAAAAGAAAGTAACTGATGAGGTATTTTTTTTTTTTTATTTTTTTTTTTTTTGACCAGCAGTAAAGACAAAGGTCAGCAACGTATTTCTGACATATTAAACTGGTCTATTTTTTTCAAATAAAACATTTTAAATTGATCTCATTTGACCTACTGAACTTGACCTCAGCTTGACACAAACTTCACTTAAAATGAGCTTAGATGGGCCATAATATCACTCGATTTATACGTATGAACAGCCCATACAATTGTCCGCATGACTTTCAAAAATCTGTTTTCGTATTGTGACCTTTTGTGACCCTGATCTTGACGCTTGACCTTTGCAAAAAAAATCCTCATGCGGGATGTGTGTTGACCTTTGGGGACACTTTGGGTGATCATGGTTGCAATCAAAGGCTCTGGATGGAAAGTATGGTCCATAAACCAAAAAGTCTCGATTTTGACTTTTAACCCGACCTTGACCTGATATGCGACCTTAATTTAAAAAATCGAGTATGTTTAAGATGCGTCTCGATGAGAGCTTTCGAACACCGCCTCGCGCGTCTCGCTACGTTCATTGGTTCCGGAGATAACGAGGGGGCAATATTTGCCCACCGGTCAATGGCGTTCGGATAAGACCCCGGTCAAGTGCGGGTTAAGTAATGGTCGCGAAAATAAGTGCCCGCTAACTTGACGAAAATAAGCTTCTCCCACGTTCCAAGCTGCCTGATTTACGGCCTACGGGCCGGCGTACGACACAGCGGGTGATTTTAAGGCACCGCAAATACTTCTTAGATGCCTGCGGCATGTACTATGCAGCATGCGAACATATGTGCAACAAAATACTAACGACTGCGCCGGTATATTGGTGGAAAATTGTGTTATTATAAATTAGTGGTGGTATTGTACGGTACCGATATGATACTTTCCGGAGATTTCGGAGCTCTAGTTCTTATTCGCTAAAAGCGGCAACTGCCTGCGGAAAAAAGTATATCGGGGCGCATATGGTAGCGTTACTGTCTTCGCCAAGACAGATACCCTACCAAATAAAAGTCAACATATCGGAAAAATACCCCGCTCTGGATGTTTGGGCTGTTAACAATAAATATAAGCACTATTTCGAATTTAAATGAGACGAATCATTTTTTTTTTTTTTTTTTTAGTCCGAATGTTCTGTATGGATGGCTTTCCGAGGTCAGGACCCGCGCTAAGCAGAGCCTGTTGCGCTGGTCCTGACCTCCCACCCGATCGGCGCAATTTCCTGTTGGCCGGCAGAATTTTAGAAACGAAAGTTTGACGTGCCCGACATACCTGGACACGGTCCGCCCGCTCGCTGACGTCACTTGGCCTTTGAGTGAGACCGCTGCCACCGGCCGAGGCCATTCCAGTCAGGAGCAAATAGCGAGCGCCGAAGCGACTCGAACCCAGGCTGCCACTACTGAGATAGGTCAGAAGACCAGCGCTCTCCCACTGAGCTACGGGGGCGGACTATGACAATATGTTTGAGCAAATTGGAACCAATCTCAGTCTCTGGTGAAGTGGTGATATCTACTAAAACGAGCTTACCGGAAAATATTCCAATATTAGTGGAAATTTGTGTTCACTATTTTGAAATTGCTATGTGAACGCAACTATTATCGGTCGCCAGCCTAAAAGTGGGGGACCACGCCCCACAGTCCCCGTTCCTTAAAACCCGCGCACTGCAGGGGGTTCGCGCCGAACACGAACTGCAGGGGGGTTGATTTCCCCCCCGTGAGAATCTCCCAAAACTACGCAACCGATAGCGACAAGCGGGAACGGCATTAGATAGCTCTAGGCAAAGCTCTATCGAAAAGTATTTCGGTAATTTCTTGGATCAGGTACAATTGAGGTCACCAGTGGTCACCCCAAAGGTCAGATTTCCGGTTTTAGGACTCTTTTCCAGAAACCCCCGATTATCTTCGCGGAAACTATGATAGCATTAGGAGCAAACAATTAGAGAGGCAATCGATAGCTATGAAATTTTCAATTGGCATTATGTCCTCAAAAATTGAATCTCAGATCAATAGTTCAGGCTCCAGAGGTCATGAAAGGTCAAAAATACTGTTTTTAGCCAAAACAGTTTTTCGTGAATAGCATGTCACCTAAGAAAGATAGGGAAAATTCATTTTGACGCCATCTGTTTTCTCATTTGATGCGCTTTGAAACATATACACGATACCTGGTAAGGTCAATTTTCAAAAATTTTGACCTCAGGCAAGGCCATTTTGGTACCCAGAGGTCATGTTTGCATTATTGGGCAACGCGGCTAGACGCAGACGAACACATTGGTGTCAACTAATCGTCTCTATCTCTTTTCTATCAAGGAGTTATGCAAATCATTGCTTGATGACCTCAGATGACCTCAGATGACCTTGTAAGAAAATAAACTGAGCAACAATTGCACCTGATCATTCAGAATGAGCTAAAATAGCATATTCTGAAAGAAATTAGTCTGATCCAAGAATGTTTAACTGAAAGGGAAGCATTTGTTTATTTCCCAATTCACTTATATGGGGAGGATCAGGAAATTGACCTGACCTTTGGTCACCGATACGAAAAATCGAGATAAACGAATTGTCATGGTACTGATATTCAGAAATCCTGCCAAGTTCAAAACTTTCGAAAAAAGACTGTGGCTTGTACGAACGCAAACATTTTGAAGGTGAGGTCACTTTGACATGGACTTGTACCTGACCTGAGATGACCTGAGTCAAAATTTTTCAAAGTGTGTGTAATTGATGCCCAAACAGGTGTACAAAATTTGGCGGCGCTGCGCGCCGCCGTTTTTCCGCTACTCCTGAAAAACCTCATGGGGGGCGGAAATCAACCCCCCTGCAGTGCGCGGGTTAACCTATTATTGTGAGTTGTAAATTGCTTATTATTCTGCTGACTTAAAAGGAATTAATATGCAACCAATATCAGTTATTTAATAACTATAAATCACCCAAAGGTAGCGAGCCGTTAATATTGTTGGATCCTCACTTAAAAAGTGGGCTATGACCGCCCAAATTTGCCGTTCTTACGCACATGGGTTATGGTTAGTGATGTCCCTTTTCCCAAAATGTCCTGACCAATACCAATCCGATACCGAACAGAAGGCATTTTGGCCGACCAAATACCGACTGATTCGGATTGAAGCAAAAAAAAACAGAAATTGACCAATTTTGAATTTGTATGTGGTAGTGGTGTTTGTTATCTATATGTATATAGTATAATGCATATACAATACAACACCTATTTTTAAGGACCTTACTCACCTACTCTTGTGAGTAATAACTTCTATCTTGATAGTTGATATAATAATGATGCATTCTATTTAGTATTCCTATTAACTGACTAAATAGTGAATATCGAGCAAATTAGGCATCAATTTGCTGCATAGAAACTAGAATGCGTAAAAATGCGACGAAAAAGTTAATTGTTTAAGATAAGGCTGACCGAAAAGTGTCCAAAAATGAATTTACCTGACCGACCGATTACCGAATTGGTCACACAATGTTTTCGGTTACCAAAAATTTGGTAACTGATTGACACCACTAGTTTGGTATCACGGTATTGCGGGATTATAAATTCATAATTATTCTCGTAACTTTGAAGCATTAATTTCGAACTAATATCAGTGACCGGAGGAGGATAAATCGTTCAAAAGTAGGGGGACAGTTAACAGTGCTGCCCCCCCCCCCCACCCCCTCAGCCTGAAAAGTGAGAAAAGCCACCCCCGCTTCCTACGCCTATGGTCTGTCATAATAATATTGCATTCTTATATCAGAGACCTCAAGAACATACTTGTGCTCCGATCCCAAAAACAGTTTCTGGGATGTGATCTCTGGGATCTGGATCCCGGATCCACTGGGATCATAGATCCACCTTTATTATACAATGGATCATTTATCCGTCTTCAACATTGGTATCGACGGGTCCGCCGGGATCCAAGATCGCAGGCACCATTTTGCATTAGGATCCAGTTGGACCCTTGATTCGCCATTATACAGATCAGTATTTTCCAAACCAATATCTTAAGTCATTCTCAGTACTATATAATTCGCTGTAAATGGATCTAGCCTGGGCGTATGACTTGAGTAATATTTTACCAATTGAAATGCTATAATTATGGCATAATACAAAAAAATCGGATTCTGTCGTATGCGAGATCCGTTAGGATCAGAGATCCATTTGCATTGTTTATCATGGGATCCTGTGGGATCCAAGATCGGATGTCAAATTGAATCGAGGGATACACTGTTATATTTTGGCGTGTGATCCAGTGGGATCATAGATCCAACATAATGTTGTGTCGAGAGATCTTCTGGGATCATAGAACCTTCTTTCAGATCCATGCTCATGTCTGCTCAAGACCACCATGCTCTTCTTCAGTTAGGGACCTCAGGGGTGTTTCATCCCTGCTTCTGCCATAGGCTCCATTAGCCAGGGGTGTGACGCAGTGTTCGTCATGGATCGGGTGCACCCATGGGTGCCCATTAAATTCTTCCGATTGCCTTAGGCTTGGTTAGAAGCATTGCTCTTAAATTACAACGCTAGCATATATTGTTAGCTCTGGCCAGTGCGCCATTATAGGTGACGATCGTTTATATTTATTATATTATCGTTATAGGTAACATCTTCGCTACTCTGTATATAGTGACGACCGTTTTTGAGTTTTGAAACAAAACAAATGCAAAACAGAATATAAGTAAAAATTAAACTAAAGGGGCTCCAGACGGTTTTTGAGTTATGTCGCTGATTTTTGTTGACTTGTTAACCAGATGTTTAACCAGATAAATATGTTAGTAAGTGATAAAGGACACTTAAACAAAAAACTTTGGAAATGATATAAGAGCAAGAAATCATGGTAAGTTATAGTGGTGTAAGATTAAAAATTCAAAATCATGTCCGATCTGAAGTCTGATCCAATATGCCAATGTTGACCGAGAGGTGTTCGATGTGTTCAAATCCACAGCAACACACAGTTGCGTGATATTATTTCTCAACTATAGTATACATGTATATATGCTAGGATAATTATTGCATATTTTGTGAGAAAAAATGAATGGGCCGAACTGGGCATGGGCCTCAATATTATGGATTTGAATGGGCCTGGTCTGGGCATGGGCTTGGTGCTCATGGGCTGGGCTGGGGGTTGGGAGGACCATGACACTCTGTAGTGCGTCGTGACGACACAAGTCCATCAGATTTGAGCGCATCGACATTGTGACGCGGTTTATATACGGCCTTTTAGCGGAGAAATAATATCTTGGGTCTTGGCCCCTTTGCGTCAAAAAAGGAGTGACTTAGGAGCAAACTGTTATTTAGATCAGTTAGATGATAGAAACCTTGAATCGGTCTTTCTTTTCGTGCATGTGTCATGTAAATCATTTGGGTAGAATTTATATACGCATAGTCTTTAAAAATACAGTTAATTATTGATATGTATGGGGACAAGGGACTGTGCGCCGGTCTGCGGACGTCTGACGTCACCACCACCATCCCTGGGGTCAGATTTGGTCAAATCGCAGGATGACTCTACCTCCTTTTTACGGCCTTGAGGGACCTCAAGAGCACTATTCAACTGGGGATGTGAAGTGAATTACTGAACTTAGGTGTGAGGTGGAACAGAGAAATGTGCTAGTTTGTATTATATGGTAATTATGGATTTATCCTACAATGCAACAATGCTGATCAAGTCCCTTTGGATCACTATATAGGTAACATATGCTTGAAAATTTGTCATGGAATATCAGATACATCATTGATGATTTGTGGATCGTGTGCAAAATTACCTCAGTTTATTGCTAATCCTGGATTTCTGTTATATTTGCCATTGTATTCTGGGTAGGTACAATGAGTGTTAGGTATAAAAATTTGTGGGAGGTCTGAATCATGACGTTGTTGTTGTTGTTGTTTTTGTTGTTGTTGTTGTTGTTGTTGTTGTTGTTCTTGTTGTTCTTGCTGTTCTTGTTGAATCCTGCAGATCCTTGATCTTACAGAGTTTCTGTGGATCTTGGATCCTGCTTGATCGTTTTGTCGTGAGATCCTTTGGATCTTGGATTCTGATTTTTGTATCCGAAGGAACTTGTGGATCTTAGATTCTGCACGATCACTTTGCCGTGGGATCCTTTAGATCCTGGACAATCATTTTTTCGTTGGATCTTGTGGATCTTGGATCCTATGACACATGTCTGGGTAGCATAGTGTTCTATTGCCCTGGGGTAGATCGGTTCAGATTGGCAGTTAAAAATAGCTCCTAAATCATGTTCCGTAAGGGCTGAAACAGATCACACATATGAGAAAACACAGCTACCCTCCATGCACCCACGTTCTGCAGGGACGTGTTAACTTACAGCCTTGACAACGCTGAAAGGGTGGGTGCCCTTCCTATGAAATATTTACTGAGAGGGTGTCCCGGAAAACCTGTCTCATTATTAGGTGATGGGCCGATAGGAATAGCGGGGCATAAGCCTTAGACCACATCCAGAATAATGCAGTGTGCGTGAGAATATTGCGATGAACATTTCCCACACGGAGTATTCACTCTTTTTCATGCTGCATGTAACACGCTAACTCAACGTGAACGCCCACTTTTAAGCGTAAACGCCGAAGCACGCGTTTACGCCTTGTTTGCGCGTATGCCTCAGTTATTAATCTAATAACCTTAAGAGAGTGTACCGACTCTTTCGGAAGCCAAAGTATATATATATATTAATATATATTGTATTACGGCAAAGAAGCAATTGGTTTTGATTAATTGGATACGATAAAATTCACGTCTGGGCCCCTTAAGTTGATTTTTTGTTATATTCTATTTTGCATAAGGTTGTTTTTCGATATCCATAAACGATCGCCACTATAAACAGACTTAATAAGATTGTATCTAGAATGGCGCACCTAACGCAATAAACTTCCAATACGAACAATGTAAAATCGCCACCGTCTACCGAGGCTCTGTTCAGCAACTACTATCAGCGCGCACGAGCTGTTTTCTATTGGCCAGCGCTAACGATATATGCCAACAGTGTAATCGTTAGGGCAGTGCTTCTAGTAGCGAAAGGCTCCTTGACAAATACCAGCAATTGTGTGATTCCTGATTACACACTGATCTCGGCGAATTTGAAATATCTCAGCAACTAGAGTGAATCTAGAGAAATAAAGTAATGACTAAATTCAGGAAAAAAAATAAGTCATATAAACCAGTGGAATTTAAAACATTCAGTGAATCATTCCCAATATATGTAAAAGTAAAGGCATTTGTGTCAAATATCGCTAAAGTAAAGATATCTGAAAGCCACAATCATCATATATCCATTTGTATATAGGAAAATATTGATTGATAAAAAGTAACTGGGTAAGTGATTTTCACAAGAAATCCTTGGGCATCGGATGTCCGAAAATGTCTAAATAAATATGTTTTTGACTGTCCAAAACCGAACCGATCTTTGGACAGATTCGGATTTCCAAAAATGTTTGCACTGATTGGCACCACTAGTGAGTAGGCAGTAGGCACACTCCCTTTAAACTGTAATTAATTTAACAGTGATTGATCTGACAGCCTAATTCTGCATGCGCTCTCTGAATTTGAACGTATAGCGATAGCGATGTTGCATCGGTATTTTGACCAGACGCGGCGCTGCACTGTGGCATCTTTTCTCCTTATTCGAAGCACATGAGTCGTCACACTGTCAGGTCGGTGCCCCACATACGATTCTGCAGGGCATTCTCACCGGACCTCTGGCCACCTCACGCTGACAGAGCAGAAGGCATTGATGACAGTTGACACGGCTAACGGAGTTGGCATCCGGGAGCGGGTTTCCTTTCCTCCTCGTCATCTGGAGAGACTTCAGTCACCTGCAGCTGTGGCGGCGGCGGGGGGAGGGGGAGGGGGGGGGCAGCGGCGGCAGCGGAGACAGTAGCGGAGGCAGTGCGCAGTGGTGGTGACAATCTGTTTTTTGGTTTTGCGCCTCCGACTCACTTAACCTGAGTTATTGGCCGTGACTGATGTCACAATCGGTGCGAGTTACCCGGAAACAGAGAGAGGCAGCGAAATACCGGAAACCATAGTACAATACTAGTAATAAAACGGATATAGCTTCATGACAAAGTTTGCGAAAGAGTCCGCAAACTGTGTTTGTGTTTCATGCTGTCTAGACTTAAGATACGCTCTTCACGCATAAGTTGGTAAGCATGATTAATCAGGTGGGACTAGTACGACGCTACCAAGTCTCATTAGCAGGATTAACACCATTACTATATATTTTATCAATATAATTTCTGACATGCTCTAGTGCTGGCTAGTAGCTACTTTTAGCCCAAAGAATAACAAGAGGTGTTGCAAATTTATTAGTCAGACGGTGTCATGGACTTTAAACTAACCGTCACGGTGAAAGCCGGCTGTGAAATAAACCCGCGCCGGGCCGGGGGGCGTTTAGACGCCCCCCCCCCTCAGGTTTTTCAGGGATATCGGGAAAACGGCGGCGCGTAGCGCCGCCAAATTTTCAATACCTGTTCATTCATCTTTTGGCCCAGCCTTCTGCTATTTTTATACTATCAGGTGCATGTCAGTGCAGGTGCACCAGGCCGGGTCATTAATCGTGACCCCGCGCTCCAAAAAAACATATTAGTTTGCGGTCCTTACCAAAGCCAAATTATTGTATGAGATCGGTTTCGTACTTACGGATTATGAGAGTGGATCACTACCTATAGTTTGTTCATCTTCGGATTTCGCATGATCGGTTGACCTAAGTCAAGTATTTCCGCTGAACGTCTCAATTAAAAGTCAATGGGAAATTATTCAAATGCTTTCCGATTCCTGGATACGCATGACATCAGCTAATTCCTTCTTTTTCAATGTTATTAATAGGCCATTCTTGAAGGACGAAGGTGCAAGTCTTTCTTCTAGCTATCGCAATACAGGGTCAAGCCGAGGTTCGAGGTCACCACACTTTTTGTCAATAACTATCGATTACAACTGAGATAGAGAATTTAAAACAGCACAGTGTGTTATCTCGTTCAAGACACGTCTCCCTATGGTATAAATGACCTTATTGGTCACCACTTGACCTGTGAACGAGTACAAATTTACTAGGGTTGAACCTAACCTGTAACATATACACTGAATTCGAAGCGCCAATTGACGATTTACAAAACAACGATGGGGGTCACAATCTTTTCCTCATCTCACTTACGTTAAAACAGTTAATTCGTAACAACATTTTTTGGCAAAAAATAGCCCTTTTTGACTTTCGAATGACCTTGGAGTCCAAATATTGACCTGAGAATGAATTGAGAGGCATCGGTTGACGATTGCAAATTGAAATAGCTATATAATGCATCTTACTTGTTTGCTTCCTAACTATCATAGTTTCTCGAGATAATTGGGTATCTGGATTATAAGTCCTAAATCTGGAAAAATTTGACCTTTTGTGACCTCCTGAGATGACCCTAATATCGACCTGAGAAATTTTAATGATAAGTTTTGAAATCAGCTTTTGATGAGCATACTCGAATGATGTTTAATAATAGTTTATGTCTAGGTCTCATAGGAGCCGAGATTAGAAAGGGAGGCGTCGAAAACGCCCCCCCCCCGGCCCGAGGAAGGTGGCGCCGAGCACCGGCCCGGCGCGGGTTAAGATGCAATTTCAAAATACCCCTCCGTAAAGTTCCAATCCTGAAAGCTCGGCTGCTCAGATGACATCTACCCCACGAGGATACCTGCGCGCCACGCGGCCACTCCATCATTACTCACTTCATAGGCTTACGTCCAGACTCATTATCCCTGGGACCAGTTCAAAGAAACGCCGGCGGAAACGGTGAGTGAACACCGCACCGTCATCTCCTAAACCTTCGCCTCCGCGCAGGTGCAGCGTCACTGTCCATGATCGGAACCAGCTCAGTCTCCCTCACGTATTCCCGCGGGGGACTTTCCCTTCTTCCGGAAACCTCTGAGTCTCGGGTGTCATTGGGTGCCTGGTACGCTGGCCCCGCCTACTCTAACCGATATCTCTCATGACAGGCCTCTGGGTCTCCGCCTCAGGGCACAGTAGAAAGACGCCTGCCACCAGGGCTCCGCTTCAGGGCACAGTAGAAAGACGCCTGTGGTCTGTCTGTGGCCGTGATCGGTAGTCACGAGGACGGGAGGGGGCCGGCGGGGCGAGATACCGGCGGCAGGGGGCGGGGGAAGGAGGGGGACGGTGCCGAGAGCAGGGTGCAGGGCGTGGCCGGGGTCAGCGGTGGTGAGGGCTGCTGCAGCTCGGCGTCAGCTCTCAGACCGCAGTGAGACACGTCCGAGAGAGGGGGCGGTTCCGAGCGCAGAGAGAGATACGCCTACGGTCCGCAGACATGACTACCTGGAGCCAAGCCGTGCTGGTGAGTACCATGTGGGTCGGTGGCACCAAAGCTAGGCTGGCAATAATATTGCTCGTGGCTGTGTTCACGCATTAACGATATGTGCCAATACGTGAGCTGGATGGTTCACTATTGTGTACATGTTTGGGTGGTTTGATTTTGTAGAAATCGCATCGTTAATGTTGTGCAGAAGAAAACCACAACATGGAGTTATTTATATTTGGATGGCTGGCATGATGGACATGATTGTTAAAAATGTGTTAAAGTTATAAATGGCATGCCCAGCATTTATTTTAGTGTCAAAATGAATTAATAAAATATGAAGTTTTCAATATCATTGTCATCATCATTCATCGGGGGTGTGATGATGTAGAAAGCTTTTCTGTTTTAATAATTTATTTTGTCACTAAAATACATACTTGGCCTGCTATGGAACATTCTGACACAATTTTTGACAAAGCGGAGTAAGCAATGGACTAGTTGCAGGTTGTTTGGTGAATATTTGCAAAATAATCTTAAAAATGTGCTGATCATCGTGATACACACCATTTTGCATCAAAATACATTTTTCGCGAGATATTTGTAGGTAAAAGCAGAGGCGTAACTTTTTTTAAATCATTGGGGTTGCACTTAATTGTTAAGAGCCCATTTGTGCCACATCTCGTCATAGGCGTAATGTTAAATTATCAAATTATTGGGGTTGTAGCTACAACCCCCCTTTGCATTAGTTACACCCATGGATAAAAGTGCATTATTTATAATGCACTTGATGTAGTGACGTCAATTAGGATGCTGTTTCCGGCATTTCCCGTGGCAAATGTAAATGGTTGAGCACTTCCCTCTGATTTACTGTTCAGGTTCACACCAAACAGCTCAGAAATTCATGACGATTTATGCTGTGTATATTCATAGGCGTAAGAGCCTATGGGCTATGGGGGCAACTGCCCCCCCCAAACATTTTCGAATTTTAACATTACGCCTATGGACGTTGCATGGAAAGAATCTACTTCAAAATGCATTCCCCCCCCCCAACTTCAAATGAGTTCCTACGCCCCTGTGTATATTCAAAACACAAAGCGTCATCATCAATATCCTCTACAGTACATGTTCGAGATAGGCTCCGTTTCGGCTGAGGCACAGCTCTGCAGAGCTGTGTTGGCGGGTATGAGGCGGAGGGCATGCCTCCGCTTCATGCACACCAAGCTACTTACGGGCACATGTCGGCGGGGATGGTCCGCGCTGCAGCTCCCATGGCTTTCAGTAGTTGCTTCCTGGTCTGGAGATTCTTCTTAAAGGGAATAGTTCACCTTGCAAAAAAACGAGAAAAAGTTCAGAAATGATGAAGAGAAGCAAGAAATAAGTGATCATATGTACTGGAGTAAGTCAGGAAGAAACTATATTTACGCGGGAAAAAAGCAAATTAAAATGCCAATTATTTGGGATAATTTCATATTTTTTCCTCAAAAGTAATGCGAAATCAGCTGGCTGAGAAGCACGCAACGTCATTGATTTTAGTAAGGGATCGTTCGATTACATGGTGTACTTGCCCACAGTACTTGTTGAGGAGTGCACCGGAAAAATACAACGTTTGAAACACATCAACACGTACTTGCTTTTAGTAGGTATTCGTCACTAATTAGATTTTAACTATGAATGAAAGATGTAGTGTCACCATCGTCTGCTCACTGTCCGTGCTCTGGCGAGCGCTGTACTGAATTATGTGTCACGAAGGTCATGCCGGGCGGCTGCGCCTCGTTCGGGCGGCCAATGCAAACAGCGGCACCGCGCGTACTGGATGCGAAGGTGGGGTTCGATGAGTGGGTGAGGGACAGATCAAACCATATTTGTACGCCGAGCGCGGGAACGTCAGGCCAGGCGCTGAAGCGCTACGCATAGCGCTAGAGGAAGCGGTTGTTTTAGGAAAAACTGTTTTTATAGATGATTTTAAACCATCAAAATCCACTATGCATAGTATTACCTGACGAAAGTGTCGATTTCTTGCAATAAAAAAGGATGAGGTACTGAAACAGTTGGGTTTGTCCAGCACTGTTACCACTTTCCCTAGAGTCTAGTCGATCCTGTGCGTCGATAATTCATAACGTCAGCTCAGCCAAAATCAGCCAATCAGCGATTGGAGATTACCGGCAATATTACCCAGACGGTCCCGACATTTGAGGAAAGCTGAATAGAGAGATTATAAGAGGTTTCTTGGAAGAATGTGAAAGCGTCAAAGGTGCATTTTCGAAGCAATGGCACCGACAACTTGGCTATCTCAACTCAAAACCTAATGTTAAAGGTGAACTATTCCCTTTAAACACCTATAACTCTTTGAGTTGCCCCTACAGGAAGTTGTTAAGTGGGCTCAAATCCAGATGCTGCCCTCAATGAATTTTGACTGCAACACAGTCCCAGAAACCACTTGCAAATGCGACCGCGACCTGAATGTTGTTTTGAAATAGATTATATCGGGTCCAGAGCCTGTATGGACAAATATCTAGATCATCACTAGGATCCATTTGGCTGTAGCGATCCGTTGAAATGTCTTTGAACTGCCGCTCGGATTATTGATTTGGTATAAGGCAGAATTCCACAATTGTAGTTATACGTTTGCTTCTGTAAAGATGTGGGAATAAAAATGAAATGGCATCTGCTTAAATCCGCCGTTTTTACGTGCTTTGATTTCCGTGCGATAAATGTGATGCTTATTTTTCCGTTGAACCTCCATATTAGGTACAAAAAATGTGTCGACCGAACTGCTCAAAACAGCTTCAGCCTTCAGGTAACTTTGATTGTCTGAACAATTGCTAATTGACATCATGACCAGTCAGAGAGCAGAATTTTTAATTAAATTACGGAAATAAACTTCATTATTAAAAGTCCTGATAACTCAGAGGAATTTATATATCATCCTGGCAATCTATAAAGTGTTTCAAACTAATTTGCGTTCCATCAAATACATACAAACCGTTGGTAATGTAACCTGCATCTAGTCCATTGTGCACTATTTCTGGATACTTTTTTAGGCTTGCTATACACAATGTCAGGCAATTTGTGACACAAAAAGGTAGTGAACCATGCACAACATATTATAAGAATTGTATCCATGGCATTGTGGAGGCACCTCTACGCCATTGCAGGTTTAACCTTGTATTTCAAAAAGCCGTTCACATGACCTAGGTGCTCGATTATAAGGAAAATCGATAGATCCGCTCACAACTTTTTTAATGCTTGATGCTTGTAAAGCTACGAAAAAAATGGATGGCTGCCCCTCTATGTATTCAAACACGTATCATGGATTTTGTGTTCTAGGTTGTTGCTGCTGTTCGTCGTAGCACAATTGTTCCTGTTGTTGTAAACACCTGCTGCTCGTCGTAGCAAAACCGAAAGAGAATCGTGCAACTATTTCACCAAAAATGGGAAGACATTCCTGTGCGGCTTATTGCGAAACTAATAGGCACAGTCATGCAATCCGATCATAAATGCTAAATTATATTATTTAGACGAAAATAAAGTATATATATATATAGTATATACCCTAGAAGTATACTAGATAATATATAACTATGAGATATATTTAGTAACAAAACGATACGAATCTTTTCAAAAAAGACTTAAGATTAAGATAGAAATTCAAATCTGAGCGATACATCTCAGTTCTAACTCCAACACACTGAAAAAAAATGCTAACATAACAGACATGCGTTTATCGCCATGTGCTGTTAGAAATCAATTTTCAGTGTCACACTAGAACTAAGATGTAGCCAGAATTTGAATTTAAAATTAAAGGGACAACTGTCCGTTTCAAAGTAAAAATTTGGATTTGTTTAAAGAGCAACTGGATTTGATAAAGCCCGCAACCATTAGTCCTTTTTTGCGCGCATGGCCGCAATATCATCGTTCAAAAGTATCAGTTTTATTACCAGTACAATTGAGCTTGACGAGTGCCGCGACCACTACGTACCAGCCAAACAATTAATTAGCAGCCTGTGCAACTATGGAATAGTGATATTTTGCTTAAGCGGATTCTAGCCAACATTATAATGTAAAAACATTCCATGTCTTATTATTCCTGATTTAAACTTTCTCAAATAGTCATGAAGGAAATATTTTCGCCTGATGAAGGATTTTTTTCCTGATAGTTTGATTTTGAGACAATTGTAACATCCCCAGTCCCAACAGTGTTTTTGGAAACGGGACCCGACCGATGACGTCCGTCACTCTTTACAAAAATGTTGATGATAGTCGACTTGTTTAACATTGCAATACATTAGCCGTAATATGGCAGCGTGAAGGTTTTTCTCTATTCCCGAAATTCCTGTCATATGACGTCATACCCTAAATTAAAAACTAAACTTTTTTATGAATGAGCACTGTTTGTGATAAACAAAGTCATAATCGTAGTTCGGCAGCAATTATTATATTACACCACAGTGGTGTCATTTGATGAACTTTTGAGAAAGTGGGAGCAGTCCCTTTAACTGCCATCCCCCACTTTTGAGCGGCTGCTCCCCTCTTACATCGCTGATTTGATATCGTATTGCGGCGCCCCCCTCTCCCGAATTTGCGGCTTTGCTGAATCTTGACGTTCCGTAAAAAAAAGTTATTAAGCACATATTTTTTTTTTAAAACTGCAAACAATCACACATTCTACTCATGTTTACATGATTAATTTTCATTTGTCTTGTCAGCGAGGTTCTGTATGCCCCTGGCTGCCCCCCCCCCCCCATTCAAAATCGTGTGGCTATGACCCTGCGAAATACTGTAATTTGGTAGCGGTCATCGCAGAAGCGTTTCCAAAGAAGTTAGTTGCGCAAGTTGTGAGATTCAGAGCTGGATAATGCATTTACCAGCAATTGTCTTTTTTTAGGTCAGAGGTGAACGGATCACGGGTAGGCTAGGCTGATGCATTCTGAGCGACGCAATCTAGTTAAAAGGTTAAATTAATAACCTAATACAGGTGTTTTTTGAAGTTTGAATCATTTTTCATAAAAATATGCACTAAAGCAATAAACATATAACTATAATACGATGTAACATCTAAGTTAATCAGAGCAGTAGGCATACAATGAATTGAAGATGTGCTTATTTCCTAACTACGTCCATTACACAAATTAAATACAGTAACTGCTTGTTTCTATGCAGTTATGCACATATAATCACACAGCACAGCTCTATCATTAACACCGTCCTCGCGATACTCACGGTGATACTTACGCTACACTCACGGTGATACTTACGCTACACTCACGGTGATACTTACGCTACACTCGAAAGTGATACTTACTGCTACAACTCAGGTGATACTTATACGCCCTGCACCTTTTCAATCACACCACCCATGATACAGCGTCAAAACGATCTGCGGGAGACACATCGCTTCAGCATGGCCTGCCCGAGTGCATGGTTCCGTGGACAGACAAGTAGCTAGAACAATCCGTAGTATGACTTGCAGTCGTGTGGTGGATACAGTGGACGGTGACCAGCCACACCACGTGAAACTGTTGGATCTTGCCCGTGACGGAGTTTCCCGCATGACTGCCCGGGGAAGCGTGCCGATTCGTCGTGCATCGGAGCGTAGCTTCATGTGTATGCTATTGACATGTTCATTAGAAGGAGTATGATAAATATATACGGAAAAGGTTCGACCCAGCTAACTCTCTTTTTATGTATGTACTTACATATTAGAGGTGCCGCCTTTCCACCCACTTACCCACCAGATGTGGGTAGTTACTACCCACGTGGGTAGTAGTGGGTAGCACAAGCAATTATTTGAATGAAGTGGGTTGTTTGTGGGTAGCAAAATTTTCATAAATTGAAGAAAACAAATGATGGGCATTGGGAATGGGATGCTTGAACAAATATAGGCACCTCAGTTAGTGAGCAGTGGTTAACACATACCAGCTCAGCATTGAAAAATGAGCAATACAATGGTAGACATAATTATGACAAACTTTATTTGTGGTAACTGCGGGTATCTGGCAGCCTATATGGTCACGTGGGTACCGGTGGGTAGTTAAAGGGAGTTTGCAGGTCGGGTCGGGTAGCTACAAGCCGGAAAAGTGGCACCTCTATTACATATAAAATAGTCATAGTCATAGTCATGTGTTTTGGTTCATTAGCTTGTCCGTTTCGATTAAATCCAGGTCGCGCCTTGATCCTCTCAACTGTATCCTGCAGTGTTTGATGGCGAGATGTAAAAGCACCATTGTACAAAAGTACGTAAAGCAGTGATGGTACCGTCTGGCGTCTGCTACGGAACTGCTGACAAACAGCTATGACGATAAAATCAACCACGTAACACGCCTTTTATCAGCGAAGGACGAGCGAGTCGTAGAACCCGAAGCAGTAAATTGCTCTCTGTCCATCTAAACTCCTCTCACTGTCCCAGTTTGTGTCGATCTAAATCACCAACCAGATTTCATGCTTAATCGGCAGCGCATACGCGGAAATAGAGTTTTATACATAAGTAGTGGGCCAGCAGTGCTGAGTCGCATTGCCTTCTGACGGACAACTGCCGCACCCCACCAGAACTGCGCGTCCTCTGACCGCACTGAGTTTGGGCAAAGGGGGATGGCGACAGTTGATGACGTCAACCGCGCCGGGCACGGTTATATACCATTGCCAGGCTGTTATACAGCTACTGTTTGGGCGACGACACTAGCGCAACATAGGCGGGCGGCCGCGCGTGAGGGAACTAACGCTGCCGGCAGGACTGGGCTGGGCTGGCCGACTTTTTAGTAGGTATTACCTCTCTACGGGTGCAGTTTGAAAACCTGGGGACAACTCAAGTCAATAAACACATTGATTGACTGGGCTTTCAGATGGTGGAGTACTGCTTGATCATCGATGTGAGATTCCCAAGATGTATGCTTCTGAAAAGCGTTACGGTCGGACCGGGTCGGGTCGGACCAGGTCGGCGCTGATATATGATAATAATCCTGTATTCAGTGAGGACTCGCTCGCGCTCCGCGCTCGCTCGTAACAACGTGTGTGGTTTGAGTACAGTTCTGTTGAGTTTAGGTTATAAGTTCAGAGACAGGCACTAGAGCTGCACACCACCGGTCATAATGTCCCTAAGACAACAGGCAACAGATTCTGGCAATAGTCCAAACTCTATATACATACACATTTTGTGATTGTTTGTAATCACTTAATCAGACTTGTGATTGATTCTGATTGAATCATTCTTTTTGATTGAATCATTATTATTTTACGTGAATCATTCATTAATCGATTCACCTCCTCATGAATGATTCAATGAATCATTGATTGAATCATTCATTCAAAGAAAATAGGGTGATTGAATCATACATACCAAAATGAATCATTCTTTTTGGGGGGACAGCAGAAAAAGATGGAAAATATAGCCTTTGCTCATGTTATGATGATACAAATATGACCAAGAAAATATTAAATCAACAACAAAAACCTATATTTCGCCTTGCGGCTTCTTCAGGGCTAAAAAAGCACACATTGTAAAGGGACAGCAAAAACTATAGGGTTAAAGGGACAGCAGAAACTATACAATTATAATAATAGGGAATCAAACAGAGTAAACACATGTCAAGATCACTTTTAGCACTTTCATTTGGTCTGTAAACACCCTCATTCCGAATATATGCACTGTTATTTGCACTTACACATTGCCAATAATTTTGATTGAATCATTCATGAATCATTCATTTAATGAATCATTCATGAATGATTCAAAAGCCTGTGAATAACTGTGAAATTCATCGGCTGTTAATGTTGAGTGAATGATCAATGATTGAATCATTCATTTTTGCCGGTGAATCATGATTGAAACATTCATTAAAATTTGAATCAATCACAAGTCTGCACTGAATACATATCAGAAGCTCCTTCATAATGCACAAGATAAGGACAACCATTGGGAGCCGGGCGGGCAGACGCTCATCTCAACAATGCCCCAGCCGGCTGAGGGATGCCGTGTCTGGTGAGGGCGGTTAGGGCTCTTCACTCAGCCGGAGGTGACCGGGCCGGGTGTCTGTCCCCGCCGCGCTGGGCCGGGCCGGGCCGGGTGCCTGTCCCCGCCGCGCTGGGCCGGGCCGGGCCGGGTGCCTGTCCCCGCCGCGCTGGGCCTGACCGGGCCGGGTGCCTGTCCCTGCCCCAGTGCACCACGACTGCAGGTGTGAACCAGGTCCCGTTGTGCCCTGGCCGCTCCCCTCGGCTGCAGTGGTCCACCCCCGCCGGGTCAAGGCGAGCGTCCAGTCACCTCCATATGAAGCTCTGTATGGGAGTGTGTAGGGCTGTGTCAAGGGGGAGTAAATGTAGGGGGAGTGGTGAGGTGGCATGAGGTGAGGTGAGCTGAGGCCACATGAGGTTTGTTCAGAAAGGTGATATGATATGAGATTGGATGAAGTGAGATGAGGATGATATGAGATTGGATGAAGTGAGATGAGGATGATATGAGGTTGGATGAAAGTGAGATGAGGATGATATGAGGTTGGATGAAGTGAGATGACGATGATAAACGGCAAAAGAAAGAAAGAACGCTGCGAAGTGAGGCGTGGCGAGGATAAGTGCAGACAAGTAAAGTAAGGTGAAAAGAAATCAGGAAAGGAAGGGTGGTGATTAATAACAAACAGGTGTTAATAGATAAAAGCCGTTTTCACGAAGGATGTATTTGTACCCGGTACCTAGCCCAGTAATATTTCGTGAGTTATGGGTAATTGAGTCTAGGAACATGGCTTTTCCCATATATTTTGGGTATCAATTGAAACTTTATGAATTCATGTACAATTATCTGCTACTACAATGCGAAATTTCCCGTTAGTTTTCTTTTTATAATCAAATTCATCAACGCATATTACCGGGTACAACCGAGTACTACCGGGTACAAATAAATCCTTCGTGAAAATGGTTAATCACGGGTCACAAGACTCTGAAGAAAAGTGAGAAAAAAGAGTAAACATCACATACCTAATTGCGTGCGAATAGTTGACAGATAGCCGCCCATGGCCATGGCTACATAACTGTCCCACCTCCACCATTCAGTCGGACCAGACCTGATCTACCGTGACCAGCCTGCTGACCTCACGCCGTGACCTCACACCGTGATCCCGGCCACCGGGGCAGGCAGGCAGTCGTGCTACTCTCGTCGCGCCTCGCGGGAGACGGAAACGGCGCGGTGGGGTCAGTCGTGGCGCGGGTCGCCGCGTGTCTGTCACGCCGTGCAGATCAGTCCTTTACGCAATGTGGCACGCTCGAGTGACGGCATGGTAGCGCCAAGGCCGGTCTACCACGGTAAATACAAATATGGAGCTTAAAAAGTTACACTGTTTTGAACCATTTGTCAACAAGTTATACAATTAAATGACTTGGGGCAAAATGCTGGTATTGCCGTTACTGTTTCAGATAATATCATGCACTTAGCTGGGCTAAGCTAACATGACTGGTTGCCGTGTTGGCAACCAGTCATGGTTGCCGTGTTGGCAGTACTGATGATGACCTGACCTGACCCGGTCCCCAGGTTGCCGTGTTGGCAGTACTGGTGATGACCTGACCTGACCTGACCCTGACCGGTCCCCAGGTTGCCTGTGACAGGTACTGTGATTGACCTGACCCTGCCTAGACCGGTCCCAGTTTCCGTTTGGCATACTGATGATTGACCTGACCGACCCGGTCCCCAGTTGCCGTTGTTGGCAGTACTATGATGACCTGACCTGACCTGACCCGTCCCCAGGTTGCCAGTGTTGGCAGTACTGTTATGAACCCTGGCCTAGACCTGACCACCTGACCCGGCCCCCAGGTTGCCGTGTTGCAGTACTGATTGAGACCTGACCTGACCCGGTCCCCAGGTTGCCGTGTTGGCAGTACTGGTTATGACCTGACCTGACCTGACCTGACCCGGTCCCCAGGCTGCCGTGTTGACAGTACTGGTGATGACCTGACCTGGCCTGACCTGACCCGGTCCCCAGGTTGCCGTGTTGGCAGTACTGGTTGATGACCTGACCTGACCTGACCTGACCCGGTCCCCAGGTTGCCGTGCTGTCGGTGCTGGTGATGAGTGCGGTCGGCAGACCTCAGTACCAGATGGGTTACGGCACCGGACCACTATCAGAGGCCAAACTGTGGCGCAGGGTCGTCAACAGGGACCAGGATGACTATCAAGCCGCGCGCGCCGCCGCCGCCATCGCCCTCCGCCTCTTCAGAAACGCCGATAAACAGTCCAACTCGATCAAGGTTAGACGCCGTGCAGGACCGTAAAGCCATGGGGACTGGGGAGTGCCTCAGTGTGGGGTGTTTACAAAACAGAAAATATAGAACTATTGAGTTATTCAAGAGATTCTCTGTCGTTGAAAGGACAAACATGAACATAAAAGATAATTTAATAAATTGTGTTTAAAAATGATAAAAATTGTATAACTCTGGCATGTAATAATACATTAGTAATACAAATATGTCATCAAATATGAAATAAAAGCTTAAAAAATACATTTAATATTTAAAACATTTATACCTACAACAAAATCGCTGAAATATCATAAGTCGGTATTTCAATCTTACTCAATTCTTAAATCACATAGTATTGTAAAACCTTCCAGTTCCAACCTGTCACTGCATTGGATAAAAAAAAATCGTCCTCACACCCTCTCTCTCTCAAGTTGGCGGCAAACAGTCCGGAAGCGTTACGTGTCCTTCCGACAGCTGCTGCGATCGTTACGGACTCGGCCGTAACCACGCGGAATGTGGCGAAACAGTTTCACACGGAAGCGATTATGTTCCACACTCGGCAGGATCGCCACCACTAGACCGGAAACCGTCTGCGTCAGTGCTATGTCATGCTTACGTTTCAAGAAAAACGCTAAAACGCAAACTCAGTCATTTAGCTAGACACAGATAACATGATACCTGGATTGGACACTAAATTGTCGGCCTCTTATTGCTAAGCACAGCAGTGAATGACGGTGCTGGACTCGCATTTGCACGAGCCGAGACATAAAGTGTTTCAGCTTAGCAGTTCCGTTTCAAATTTCGTCTCTGCAATAATAGGCCGAAAATTGAGTGTCCAGTCCAGGTATCATGTTATATGTGCGTAAGATAAAAAGTGCATAGCCCAGTGATACTGTAAAAGCTTTACAGCACCATTTACCTTTCTTTGATTAACCCGCGCCCGGGTGGGCGCGGGTTATGTCAAAATGACCCCCCCCCCGTCTAACTCGAAAACGAAAAGAGATAGAAAGAAGCGGAAAAAAGCGTTTGAAAGCTCTTAACGTGTACATTCGAAATTACTGAGACCATTTTTAGCTAAGGTCAATATTGAGGTCACCAGAGGTCATCAAATGTCAAATTTCACAGTTTTGGGACTTCGTTTCGAACAACCCCGTATATCTCGTGAACTATGATAGCTAGGAACAAACGGAAAAAATCGACATTGGTGTCCTGAAAATTGAGCTCAGATCAATAGTTTAGGCTCCAGAGGTCATCGAAGGTCAAAAATGCATTTGTTGGTTTGTTTTGTTTTCCTTAATAACTTTTTGTCTAATAATGATAGAGCAATGACTTTAACACCATCGTGTTCGTCTCGACAAGGCGCTTTGAAACATATACATGGTACCTTTCAAATGTCTATTTCAAAATTGACCTCAGTCAAGTTCATGTGGTTGACCTGGTACGTATGTTGATATGGGTCGATGCGCTTAGGACGAGACAAACACAGTGGGATCAACGATCGTCTCTATCTCGTTTCTATCAAACGTATTAGAGCAAAATCTTGCTATGACCTCAGATGCACCTCAATGACCTTGTAGGATCAATGAGCAAACAACTGCACTTGATCATCCAGAACGAGCCCAAAAACATGATTTGAAAGAATTAGCTTGATCAGTCGTATAATTTCTGAATTGAAGCTTTTGTTTATTTTCCATTACTAATAATGAAGAGGTCAGAAAATTTGACCTGACCTTAGGTCACCGATACAAAAGAATCAAAGATAACAAGTTGTATACTTATAACTTTATGAAAATCTGCAAAGTTCAATCTTTCGAACAAAAACTGTGGCTTTGGCACGATCACAAACATTTTGGAAGGCAAGGTCACTTAAAGTGACCTGATGACCAGACCTCGGTTGACCTGAAGTAATTTTTTTGTCAAAGTGTGGGAAATTGATGTTCAAACAGCTATGCAAAATTTGACGGCGCTGCGCGCCGCCGTTTTCCCGCTATTCCGGAAAAACCTCAGGGGGGTTCAAAATGACCCCCACCAGGGCGAGGGTTAAAGCAGGTGACGTGAATTCGACAAAGTTTATGATTATACAAATAAAACTAGATACACATATACATTATCTTCTGGCCTCCTTAAGAAGGCATTACATGGAATAGTTCACATTTACCACGTGTTTGGAACTTTCGTAAAGTTTGGAAGCAAATTGTTATCAATGTCAGCCCGGTCAGGTCTGGTTGAATATATCCGCATCAGTGTTTGGAACTGAGACAGCAGCATTTTAGCGCGTGCTGGATAATTGAGTGTGGAAAAAATGATGTAGGTACTCGCTACGCTCAGTTATCTCGACATAGGATCGAAAATAAGTTCTATATTTAGCAAGTGTTCTATTGCCATGATTTAGCAGTTTCGACTTCCGGAATGGTCGGCCGTTGGTATGGCGGTATATACGGGACGTTCTGATTCACTCTCTGATTCACTCGCCATGATACCCTTATCTCTTGGCGCCTCACTAATACCCGAGTGTCCCGTTTAACCGCCCGCGCGGCGCGACCGACCCTTGGCATACAAACAGACGGAGGCAGCTGTGAGAACCTTATATTGTCATGCTTCATACACAAATAAATTTGCTGTTCAAGTAACGTGTTTTTTATCTTCCAGGACGTTGAGCCCTTCTACAAATACATGAGACCCAAGTTCGCTTCGAGCTACAGTTCTTAGTACACCTGCAGGGTACTAAGAAGAGGTAGGTGATTATTAAATTATGTTAGTGTAATATTTTGGACTGAGTACGCTAATTATAAACGGATACATTTTTCTTTCTTTTATTATTGCAATGACAACTTCACAAAGTGTTATGCTTATTGTTCTGCTTCATTGCGTTCATCCAGGCGGCCAACAACTGACTCACTTCCACACTTACATAACGTAATCGGTGTTCTTCCTCCCTTCTCTGCTATCTGGGTGTTTCATGGCGTTGCTGACTCGCCTCTGTGTGTTGTGTTGCATCTCAGCTAGTGGGATGGAACGGTGGACAGGGGTGGATAACAAACAGCGGTGGTGCAGACAACGGCAGAGTCGTCCTACATCACTGTAGGAGCGGACAGGACACCAGACAGAAGACAGAGAGAGGCTTCGCTGAATCTCCACGACTGCTGACGAAGCAGACAGTGAAGAACAGAGCCTCTGACAGTGAAGAACGGAGCCTCTGGCAGTGTCTCAATTCTCATACTTCACGACGCGGTTCGGTCCCAGCAGCTTTGCTCTGGCGTAATCGCATTTTTCAATGTGTATGATAAATGTAGAGAAGAAGCAGAAAGTTGCAGCAATGCCAAGTGTTAGCTGTGCCAATAGCCAGGTGATGGACTCAAAAATTTTGCCTAATTATTGCTTTCTTTCGAATTGAACGATATACGTTCCAGGAAATAATTGATGGTGAAATGTTTACGTATAGGGCAAACGTAATAACGTTTGATGTTCAAACTCGTAGGCCATTCAAATTATCTACTATCTAGAACCATCTTCTATCTAATTTTCAACTACTTGACTTGCATGCTACCTTATCCCCCCCGAAAAGCTGTCCTTATGAAAGGTTAAACACCGAACAGCCGTCTTTCGCTCGATAGCAGATGCATCCTCATAGTTATTGCGACTTAAACATAAATTATTGAAGCATCAGGTTGAGAGTGTTATTGTGACTGTGTTTTGTAAATAAATAAACTTAGTATGAATTGATGGATTGAAATGATTTCTGGCGGTATCTCAAATGGGAGACGTCCTTCACAAAACGAAGTAAACGAGTCGCATGCATTGCAGGCAGCACGCGTGATGTACAAGGGAAGGGCTCTTACAAAAACTTCACCCACCCACTGCTTCATAAAGTGGACCTAAGGCTGTGCATGTATATTTGTTACAATTTTGGTAAAGTTGCTTAACCCTGCACTCGCTGTTACTGTCGCCGGATTCCATCGGGAGTATGTTTAAAATCACATTCGTACCATCCGATTCCAAAATGACAATTTATCGAGCGAGTTAAAACGGAAGACTTACTTTGCTCTCAAATTGTTTTTGCGCTGCTCGACGTTTGGCGTCATCTTGACTTCTTTACAAACGTTGCTACCGACCGCTTGACATCCTTTCACCTACTACAGTCTTTTCTACCAACTGTGGGTCAGCCCAGGTTCCACGTCAAAACTTCTATTGCAAATACTTCCATAAAAACGTTAAAATGCTTCCAAGCCAACTTATTAGTCCATAAATGTACTTAATATGCGTCAAAACTTCCATGGGACAAAACTTCTAATGAATGAATCCAATACAAAAACTTCAAGCGTCAAAACTTCCAACGCAAAAACTTCTAGGCGTCAAAACTTCTAGACGTCAAAACTTCTTAGCGTCAAAACTTACCATGCAAAAACTTCCAGAAGACAAAACTTCTCAAGGAAAAACTTCCAGAAGACAAAACTTCTCAAGGAAAAATTTACAATGCAAAAACTTCTTCGCAACAAAACTTCTTAAGCAAAAGATTTCAAGCGATAATACTTCCAACAGTGAACACTTCTAATTAAAACCTTCCGAGCGACAAACTTATAATGCCAGAATTGCTCAAGCAAATACTTTCATGAGTCAAAACTTCTAAAGACAAACTTATAATATAAAAACTTACAAGCGTCAAAACTTCTAATGAAAGCAATTTCAACTGCCAAAACTTCTAAAACAAACTTGAAAGTCGAAAACCTAACCTAACCTAACCTTACCTAACCAAACCTAACCTATCCTAAAATGTATCGCTTAGACGTTTTAGGATTGGAAGTTATTTCATTGCAAGTTGTATCGCTAATAAGTTTTTTCTTTGGAACTTTTGACGGATGGAAGTTGTTTCATTGAAAGTTTTGTCGCGTAGAAGTATTTGCTTTGGAAATTTTGATGGCTAGAAGTTTTGACGCTTGTAAGTATTGCCATAAGAAGTTGTGTCGCTTTTATTTGGAATTAAAAGTTATTTCATTGCAAATTTTGTCGCGAAGAAGTTTTTGCTTTGGAAGTTTTGATGGTTAGAAGTTTTGTCGTTTCGAAGTTTTGCCATTACAAATTTTGTCGCTTAGAAGTTCTGGAATTGGAAGTAATCGCATTGGAAATTTTGTCGCGAAGAAGTTTTTGCTTTGGAAGTTTTGACGCGGATCATTTTTTTTCGTCAGAAGTTTTTCCGTTGGAAGTTTTGACGCGTGTAAGTTTTGACTGGGAAGTTCTGTTGTTAGAGGTATTCCTTAGAAGTTTTGTTGGCACACCAGCCAAGACAGTGACAAACAGTACTCAGTAGTGAGCGCGAGTGCGATTAAAGGGAACAGTTCACCTTTAAAAACGACAAAATCGCAGAAATGATGGAGAGAAGTTAGAAATGAATTATCATGTTACTAATAGCCATTGCAAACTATATATATATATATATAATATATATATATATATATATATTATATATATATATATTCGCGGAAAAAAAAAATATAATGTCCGTTATTTGGTTCAAACTCACATTTCTTCCTCAGAATAATGCGAAAGCAGCTGGCTTAGAAGAACGCAATGTCTTCATAACGTCATCGATTTAGTGAGGGATCGAGGCCTATACAAGACAGTATTTGCCAAAGTACTTGTTGAATATGCCGGAAAATATAACGCTTTGAGAACCACCACAGTACCTACTTGATCCAAGTAGGTATTCTTCACTGTTATATTTCACTAAGAATGTATTGTGTAGTGTCCGCCACCGTCGCTCACTGTCCGTGCTCTGAGACGACCGTCTGAACTCTGTGTCACAAGGTCATGCACGGTCTACAAACTACAGGTCACTGGCGCTCCGGTCTCGCCGGGCTGCTTCCTATCACTCAGTGGGTGCGAGCGGCCAAGCAGGCGCAGATCCAGGATTTTCGGTCAAGGGGGGGGCACATACAACAAGTTGCGCGCTCCAGGTGCAGCCTACGGGCGCGCCATGGGTGCGACCCGGCTCAGGGGGGGGGACCTAGCGCCCCCTGGATCCGCGCCTGGCCAATCAAACAGCGGCACGCAGGCATAGGCGTAGGAACGCGGGGGGCCGTGGGGGCCATGCTCCCCCCACTTTTTGTCCATTTTGGTGAGCTAAAATCAACAATTTTACTTTGTTATAAAAATTAAAAAGCGCAATAGATCCGCGAAGACGAAAGGAGCTCAAAACTGCATAGAAATCCTGTGTAGGGGGATCGAGTTGCCCTAAAGACGAGATTGAAGTTTCGCTGGCCCCCTCACTTTTTGTCACGTTCCTACGCTTCTGCACGCAGGTACTGGTCCGAGGCGTGGTCGGGGACAGATCAACCATTTCGTGCACGAGTCTGGAACGTTAGCGCTGAACGCTACACATACGCTACATAATATTGTTAGGAAAACGTTTTGTAGACGATTTAAACATCAAAATCACGATAAATATATCACTAAGTTCCTTCTTGCAATTCAAATAATGAGGTACTGAAGCAGAATGTTCTTGTCCAGAACTTACATTTTTCCCAAGTCCTACGTCATCTGAGCGTCATAAGTCATAACCATACGTCATATCAGCCAAAATCAGCCAATCAGCGATTGGAGTTACCATTTTTTTCTTAAAAAATTTAGTCCGAATTTTCAGTATGGATGGCTTTCCGAGGTCAGAACCCACGCTAAGCAGAGCTTGTTGCGCTGGTCCTGACCTCACCACCCGATCGTGCAATTCCTGTTGGCCGGCAGAATTTAGAGACGAAAGTTTTACGTGCCCGACATACCTGGACACGGTCCGCCCCGCTCGCTGACGTCACCTGGCCTTGAGTGCGCCCGCTGCCACCGGCCGCAGGCCATCCCAGTCAGGAGCAAATAGCGAGCGCCGAAGCGACTCGAACCCAGGCTGCCACTACCGAGATAGGTCAGAAGACCAGCGCTCTCCCACTGAGCTACAGGGGCGGACAGTCTCCCAGTCCCCGACTTTTAGGACTCAATATCAATTAATTAAGCGGTTTCTATGAAGATGTAAAAGCGTCTCAAGTCATTTTCGAGTAGGGCGAACAACTTAGCTATCTCAACTAAAAAAAAAAAACATATTAAAGATGAACTGTTTTCTTGAATCCCCTGTTGACAGGGTAGAGGAAAACTAGGTCCAATGCTCTGAGAACACGGCCAAAAATAGGAGAGAGCACGCCAGTCGGCAGACAAGACGAAATTTCTCCCAAGTGAGACGAGCTGGGATTCCATAGACGAAAATTAAGGAAAGCTGCTTACACCATGGCGTCAGCATTTGGATTCAAGCCACAAGCACTAACATACAAAAGCCATTGCTGCCTAGTGCCTATAGCTATCAAAGGTGACTCTTGGGACTAGCTTTCAAAGGTGTTCGATAGGTGTGGACTGTGAAATGTTAATGGCGTCAGCTATCTCATGCCAACTCGCCTTTCGGAGCCCATGACTTCATGGGTGGGCCAATAAGACGCCATGGCCCTCAGGCGAACGGCCGAAGGCCTTGAGAATGCACGAGCAGATAGGTCCCGTCCGTGACCAAGTTATGAGGCCTTGTTATTGGCGGCCTATCCAGCAGGGCTCGGAACTGTTTCCGCTATTACCCTATTCCCTGCGGCAGCCGGAATTATGTTAACCCTCGCCCGGGAAGGGGAGGGTGAATGCCACCACTCCTCAGTTTTTTATAAATAACTCACGTAGTTATCAGCCGATTACGATGAAACTTTTAATACCCTTTTTTGAACAATTTGACATATAGATACTCTGAAAATTTCGAGCTTCCAACTTTCATGACCCGTGACCTATGACCTGTTTCTCAAGGTCATGTCAGGCGAAACTGGCGTCCCGTAGTATTGATCCTTGTTACATGTGCTTTTTCCTAGTGTTTGTTATTCAGGGGTAGACGTCCCTAATTACAATAATGCACACCTAAGGGTAAACCTCTGTAGTGCAAATGCTATATGAATAAAATAAATTGTTTCTATGGAAAATGAAACCTTTGTCCTTTGCATAGTTTGTCATGGGTTCCTAAACACCAAGCCCAGCCCAGCCGAAGCCCATGAACACCAAGTCCAGACCCAGACCAGACCCATTCAAATTCATAATATTAAGGCCCATGCCCGGTCCGGCCCATCCAAGGCTGTATAAACCAGGTAGAACACTCAAACCGAAAAAGTGGTGACAGCACTAATTTAGTTGCCGCGACCCCGGAGTCGCTGGACGTGGAACGGGGACGCAGGCCGGCGGCGCCTTACACAAATACATTAGTGGCGTGCGTGCCTCAAACTTAGGATCGGCTTTGTTTCTTTTGTTTACCGGTCTTCGATTGCCAAAACTTAGAACAGTGTCTATCACAAATCATGGCGTTCTGCGGGTGCCGCTTGCAAAAACTGAATCAGACCAGTTTTGCTATCTACACTGTGCGCGAAGTTCAACCTCCGTGATTACGGCCGCCCGGCCGACGGCTGCCTCGAAACGATCACAAGACTGCATTCTCTGATGCCATTACCCGGCGTGAAAAATAATAAATATTTCGCAATGAATTGCCTAATGAGACTAAGCCTTCGCCAAATAGATTGGTATATGTTTGCATGAATATTTCCTTCTCGTTGACATAAGCACCAACAAGAACACTCCTTACCGGTCTAATTTTGGCGATGTCCGCTCAGCCGTCAATTTGACATTTTATTAGCAGTATGTAGGTAGTAGGTAACGGGATATTTGTGTGGCCGACAAAGAGCCTTCCCTGAGAGTGGATGTCGCCTTCATGGGTGACCAGGGGTGCAGCAAGGGCTAAGGGGGCACGTGCCTTCCCCCCATCGGACCGACTTGTACACTAAATTATCGGCGACGTCCCTTTTTGCGACATTGAAGGGGCCTATGCCAAAATACAGTGACCTTAAATGCGGGGCATATTTTTCGGATTTTTTTTCTTTTTTCGGGGGTTTTGCCCTTTGCCGAAGGGGGCCCTGGGGATGCCGTTGCCCCCTTGCCGAAGGTCTGGCTGCGTTGCCGACACAATCGCACATGCCGGCAACATCGTTCGAAGAGAGAAAGTGAATTTAAGAGTTTAATTCTAAAGGGCCAAAATGTAGTCGAAATAAGCAAAGTAGATGAAACAATAGGAAGGGAAAACCGCAGGTTAATCATTAGCACGGGACGGGGGCGCACGAACGTCCCATGTGCGCCTCCCACGAATCCCTTTCAGCGTACCAATATCACGATGACGAAAGATTGAGACACCGGACGGAGGCGCACATCGTGTGGCTCATACGGGTCCCTACGAGGGGTACGCCGTGGCCCGCGTTGGGCACGACACGAGACACACGAGAGCAAAAACAGGTAGACGTTAACGCCGGCACGCCCGAGAAGCCGGCCGGCCCCGGCGCGGGAAAGAAGTCAATATTGAACTTCAAGCAGGGTCGCTGGATGTTTTCGCTACGTAGTCGGGCACCGCTGGTGAGGAAGGCTAACAGCTTAGGTCACCTCACCTCCCGAGCGCCCGGCGGTCCACACCAGCCACAATTATCATTTCGTCCGAAACAGTGACCTTACCGCGCCATTGCGCTGCAGAAATATATATTCATAAATATTCATATTCCTGCCGACGTTCCATTTTGAACACTTTGTTTGTCTGCATCTCATGACACCTGCAGTATGGCCTTTGAGCCAATGCGCCGCCCCAAATTAAGGTCCTGAAACCGATGATTTGTCCCGCCCCTCCAATGTCGGACGTAAAGTTGCTGGTCGGCTAGTGTTGACGAATATGGGCTTTAACCCCCACCCCCCCCTGGCAACAACTTCTCGCGTCCTGACTGATGGTACTGGCTTATCCCCTCCCTCGCAGGGCGGAACGTAGCCAGGGATTTTGTCAGGGGGGGGGGGCACGTCGGAAAAAAATTACATTTTTGCTCCCTAAATCTCCATTCTATCTAGTGTGAATCACATTTGCTTCCTCAGCCATGTGTTCCTGACGGGGTGGTGGGGGGGGGTAGGGGGTCGGGTTTTCAGAGAATCTCATTCTATCTAGCTGTGGAATTTATTTCTGCCTCAAAGGGGAGGGGCATGGCCCCCGTGCCCCCTCCTTGGCTACGTCCCTGCAGGGTCCACGTAGGATCAGCAGCTTTCACTACTTAGGGTGTATCATGACTCAAAACCAGGTAATACCAATATCAGTCATATTGTTATATTTTTGTAGTCCTCAATTTTATAAGGTGGCAAATCTAACGGGCCGTAATTATCCTTTGAAAAATTACTTAAATTACCTACCCGACAGCTTTTTAGTCGACAATTTATCCACTTTTATCATCCAAATAACACACAGATGCGTGGTAGCAATTTCAAACTTACGAGGTATTTAGGAAATACTGCCAATGCCACAGATAAATAAAATGATTATTTCAACTTTCATATACGCCTTAATATTGTCTTACGCTTCATGAAAACTAAGTCCAAAGCTCAGAAATGGCACGCCACAACACGCCGCACATTGAGCAGCGAAGCCGTCGAATATAAACAAACGATTCTCCCCCGGTTTTCACGTCATCACGGTTGCGACCAATCAGGCGCTGAGACTTGCTCAATACTGATGGTCAATACTAGCTGATAGCCAAAACTTTATTAGCTTACATGAGTAAGATCTTATAAACCGGCCAAAGTGTTGCAAGCTGCTCGCGGTTGTCACCACTTTACAATGTTTAAAGAAGCCGGAGTACACCCCCCTGGGCCCATGCCATATGAAGCAGATAAACTATTTTTAAAAAATTGCAACAATGGACTAGTGGCAAGGTACCTAACCCATTGTTTTTATGGCATTTGATGGAACGCGAATTAATTTAAAATATTGTATATATTGTCAATGTAATATAAATTATTGTGAATTATCAGGAATTTAACTAATTAAGTGTATTTACGTAGTTTATCATTCTGCTCTCTGATTGGTCGTGACGCAATTTAGCAATAGTTCAGGCTATCGACGTTACCTGAGGTAGCTTGAGCAGTTCGGTTGGCACATTTATTTGTGATCATCAGGTTCTTCGGACAAATATACATGAGATTTATCGCACGAAAATCAAAGCACGTGATTATGGCCGGAATTAAAACAGATACAATTTAACTTTAATTCACGCCACCTTAACAGAAGCAAAACACATTAACTAAAATTGTGGAATTCTACCTGTGACCCAAATCATTATCTTATAAAGCAGTTCAGGCATTTTAACGGATTAGCTCAGCCAGAACCCGGATCTAGGATATAAAATATATTTCCATACAACTGCCCACAGAAGAATTTCACAACAAATTGAGGCAAGTTGCATTTTGCAATGGTTTCGCGGCAGTTTTCCCCCCCAGGGAGGCAGCGATCCGGGCATCTGAGCCCACTTAAAAACTTCCTGTGGTAGGTAGCTAAACCAAGTATAGGTGTTAAAGAAGAATCTCCAGACCAGGGAGCAGCTTAAGACAGCCGTGGGAGCTGCACTGAGGACCATCCCCGCCGACATGTGCCCGTAAACATCTTCGTGAGTATGAGGTGGAGGGCATAGTTGCATAGACGTAGGAGCCGGGGGGCAGGGGGGTCAACTGCCCCCTCAGCATTTTCGGATTTTAACATTACGCCTATGGACGTTGCATGGAGAGAATCGACTTCAAAATGCCTTTTGCCCCCCCCCCAACTTCAAATGAGTTCCTACGCCCCTGCATAGTTGTGCCTCAGCCATAACAGAGCCTATCTCGAACATGTGCTGTATATGATATTAAAGGGAATAGTTCACTTTGAGAAAAAAAAAGAAAAAGCTCAGAAATGATGAAGAGAAGCAAGAAATTAAGTATCATATTACTAGTAAGCAAAGAAAACCTATATTTACGCGGAAAAAAATGAATTTCTTTTATTGGTGATAATTCATATTTTCTACTAAGTAATGCGAAAATCAGCTTGCTTAGAAAGCACGCATGTCATCAAAACGTCATCGATTTGGAGGGATCGTGTGGCGCATACAAGACAGTACCTTGCCTACGTACTTGTTTGGAAAGGTGCGTGAAAATGCAACGCTTTTAGAACAACGGAGATTAAATTCGAAGGTCAAAGTCACGTGCGTATTCATTATTTATTTGGCATAATCGTCGGGCAAGTCATATACGATAAAAAAAAAACGGCAGAGAATACAATTTAAATTTGCTGTTATTTGTGTTTATCCAAGAGAAGTTTTCCCTTGGTTCATCTATGGACGTTGAAAGTTGCGTTAAATATTTCAACTTAGCCTATACCATGTATTAAATTTACGGCAAATTATCAGGGCTTTCTGTATTAATCAGTGCATGAAACAGAGTTATTCCTGGAAACCCATGCACGCCAGAAAGCAAGGCAAGATGAAGACGGATTTCGCTCATCTGTAAGACTAGGTACGTCTGATAACTTCGCTGAGAATGTTACTGAGAAATAACGTTTATAGACGATTTTAAGCATCAAAAATCACGGTAAATTCCTCATAAGTTTATTCTTCGCAATCCAGGGAATGAGTACTGAAAAACAATTAGTTCTTGTCCAGTCCAGCACTATGCGTTTCTATCAAAACACTTTTTCCCAAAGTTCTACTCATTTCTACGTCACAATCATGCGTCCATATCAGCCAAAAATAAGCCAATTCAGCGATTGGAGTTACGGGTATACCCGGTCTCGACTTTTAGGACTGAATATTAAATAACTAAGAGGTTTCTTTGAAAATGTGAAATCGTCTTAAGTCATTTCCGAGCATGCGCCACAACTTGGCTATCTCAACTCAAAACCCAATGTTAAAGGTGAACTATTCCCTTTAAGGTGAATAATTGTGTTTTGAATATGCGCAGTATAAATCTCCATGACTTTCTGAACAGCTTGGTGTGAACAGTTAATCAGAGAAAGGTGCTTAATCATTTGTATTTGCCACGGGAAATGCCGGGAATAACATGCTTTTCCATAGCTCGGAGCAAAATTATTGCTAAATGACGTCACTACATCAAGTGCTTTATAAAAAGTAAACTTTTACATGCAAATATCCCGCGAAATATTGACTCGTATGCAAAATGATGTGTATCACGTTGATCAGCAATTTTTTTTAATTATTTTGCAAATATTTACCAAACAACCTGCAACTAGTCCATTATCCTGACATATTCACGTGCATGCTTTTAACGATAAATAATATCACGCATCTGTGTATTGATGTTACTTTTGACTCATCGAACACTTTTCGGTCAACATTGTCATACTGGATCAGACTTTGGATCGGACATGATTTGGGATTTTAAAATCTTTCATCACTGCCAGGTACCTACCACGATTTATTAATCTCATATAATTGCAAAAATGTATTGTTTAAGTATCCTATATCATGTATTGACATATTTACCTAGTTAAACATCTGGTTCATGATTGTCAAGCAAAAAAAATAATGGCTAGTGACATGAATCAAAAATTATCATACCCATGCCCACCCAGTAGGTACCCATGAAAAGTCGAAAAATGCATACCAAGCCCAGACAATCGGAAGAATTGAGTGGGCACCCATGGGTGTACCCGATCCATGAAAAACACTGGTCCTTTGTCTACCAGATCCTGCATACGCATTGTCCAAATATATAACCATTTGAGTGCGGAAGGTCAATCATTAACTGCAACTGTGCGTAATTAGAGCCATGTGTTCCTATTTGCGCACATGTGATGCACATTTTTTCGCACTAATCTAAGAACTGTGAAAATGAAACTATACGTTTAAATTTCCTCATTCTTGCACGTAAAGGTAAATGAACAGAAGTGAAGACGTGCTTCCGATAGAAAGTAACAAGCAAAACCGAGAGATCACAATAGGTCGCATACCTATTGCATCAGGAGCTAATGGGCACAATGCCGCCCATAGGGATGGGTCGCCACAAAACAGAGTTCAAGGGAAGAGTCACAACTGTATGCCCGTCTTCTCGCTCATCATCCATTAATGACACGCAGGCCCATTCGAGACGTCCGCCACCGTAAATTCACTGTTAGTGCAGCTCAAGCTTCAGTTTCACCCAATATCACACACCAAACATGCTCACAGGGTTCATGTTCGCAACCTTTTTGTAACGTTAGCCTTAAGCTAGAAATTGAATGCGATATTTGTATAGCATGAATATATTCGTGCGCAATTTTTCAGCCTAATCAACCCAGAAGTTAGCAAACAAGTCGTCCCTGAACTACCTACTATAACATGGAAATCGGCATTAAAAATGTTGCAAAGGCTTAAATACACTGATAAAAATGGGGGTACATTTTTTCGTCATTTCAGCCGACCCCCCACTCAATAATGCTCGGTGAAGCCGCTGCGTGTTGGTATGAGATAAACGTTATTATTACTTATATGTGTACCTATATGCTGCGGAATATCGCGTTTTGCATTTTTTGCCGACACAAATATTTGTGTGGCTTTCTAGTAACATGATAATTCATTTCTAACTTCTCTCAATCATTTCTGAGCTTTTTCATTGTTTAAAGGTGGACTGTTTCCTTTAAAATGATTTGAAATGTTCGGCCTCGGCTGCAACATGTCAAAAACAGTCGAACAAACTGTCACAGCTCACACGCACTGCCCATCCGCTGGTCGACAACATTGACAGCGAATACTGGATACCTAAATAATCAACCACATTTACAATGTTATGCAAGTAGAGAACGAACAAATGTATGCTGATTGCTGGTGCAGCCTTGGCTGGTTCCACGGATCAGTAATCAGTATGAGAAACAAACGTGTAACCACCACCACTGGCGGATCCAGCCTCCCAAAATGGGGGGGGGGCTGATCTCGCTGTGGGCCTCCGGTTCGAGCGAAATCAGTCCCCCCCATACCCTGAGGGGGGTCGAGTCGTAAAAAACTCATTTTATCAAGTGTAAATTTATAAATGTATAACTTACCTATACGCAAAATACGATTTCTCGCCGTGTTTAGTGCACTCAAGTAGCTACAAGATGAATGCCGGTACGTTATCGTCACAAACGGGGCTCATGGCGGCTACCTCGTGACATTTCCCCCTGATGTCCTGTAATTTGCATAGTATTAACTGCGAAAACTTGCTTTATTTTAGATACAATGCAGGGGAATTATAACTCGTTTTTAGCTTTCCGAATTATTACGCGTTTTTACTTTTATTACAGGAATTATTGCATTTTGTTTGTTTGTGCTTGTTCTTTTGAAGGGATAATTTGTATTGTCGTCCATGTCGAGCGTGGAATGAGGATGGGGGTGGGGGGATGTTTTTGCACCTGCCTCCCCCTGGAACCGCCAGTTTATCGACACCGTGCAAAAGCTACGTTGATTGTTAATCGCTCCAGATCAAAATAGCTTCAGACGTGCCACTTTCCCTACTCCTTACTGCGACCAAATTGCTACCAAATAGAGGAAACACGAACGAGCAAATAGAGGAAACACGAACGAGGCAAAAAATACGTTACTTTTCGTCAAAACATTATTTTTCGCAACCATCATCCATTTTTCATCACCAGTTTCAGCGAATATGGGAGGGGGGCTGATTTGTATTGCCGCCCCTGTCCGGCCCGGAATGGAAGGGGCTTTAGCCCCTGCCCCCCCCCCCCAGATCCGCCAGTGACCACCACATGGGATCTAAGCTTATAATTATTTTCTGCGAGCATCGGAAAACGCTACAAAAATGGAGTCCATCTTCCCACCAATCAGATTTATTCGCTGTGATGCAAAAGGTCAGCACAAGATGGCGAGCATGTGGCACTCGTACGTTGAGCAAAAGCAGTTCATCGAGGTATCACAGGAGGTATTAAGACATGATCGGAAAACACAAACACAAAAACACACTGCAGCAGCCCAGATCAGTAGTAGCCCGCCAAACCATTGCCTTTCGAATTATGTCCTTCATGTAGACATGATCGGAGCTCACCCGTCTTCCTTTGAAGGGGACGGACATTATGCTTTATGAGGTAGCCTTCTTCGTTCTCCAGCCTCCTGAGTTCGGACAGGAATTTGGGATTTACATGAGTCTGGACCGCTGACACCAGCCAGGGAAGCTTCAGTGTGCACGGAGGCGTGGTCAGGCTGCCAGTGTATTTGTACACATTCCTTAGCGCATTGTCCAGCACCGTCTTAAGCTCCGTGACGCTGATCGTAGTGTTCAAGGCGGTGTTGTATTTTCGTACCTGACGCATTGTCTCTTCGAGGCCGAATGTAGGGAAGGAGTTGTCGATAACAAGGTTTTCTTGTTCGCCACCGTTGACGGTTAGTGGTACGCCCACGGCGTACAGAGCTCCCTCCATCAGCCGCGCCTCGTAGTATGAAGAGTAGGCATACGACGTGTGCTTGAACTTGAAGTGGGCCTCGGCGTCGAACCTCTTACCTTCGATGGCATGCTCGGAGCCCTTTTGACCTTTCTTCGCCCAGTGGAAATGCAACTCGGCCAGCTCGTACTTCAGGTCCTCAGAGTCGATCTGAACCATGGGCTCCTCTATTCTCGGGAAGAAGAGCGTCAGTGGACTGACGGCTCCGTTGATTGCGCCAAAACAATCAAAATCCAGCTTGAGCGTTCTGCCGTCATTCGAGACAAGCACTGGCCATGTGTTCCTGTTCATTGTCACTAAGGGCTGCCTGGAGTCCTCGCACTCGCCGTTGGAGAGATCGATCGGGGACTGTTGTCTGAGGCGGTTCCCGCACTGTGATTCGTTCATGCTGCTCCAGGCGTCGAAGTTCACGATAGCTCCACCCCGTGGCCCTCGGGACCACTGGCTTCGCAGCCACTCACGGTTGATTGCAGTCAGAGCCAGCAGGACGATGATGAGGCGTTGAGCATCCTGAGGCAGGCTGCCTGCTGACACGTAGTACTTAGCCGAGGCACGTGAAGGCACAACTGTGATCCCCCCACACGGCTCCTCACTTAAATACGGCCGAGTCGCACGATTGAAGATGCTGTTGATGGAAAATGCCCAGAAACAGCAGGGTTTTGTCATTGCCAAGAAACAACAGAGTTTTGTCACTGGGAAATACATCATTACCGAACAACTGCAACAGGAAACATTATGAAACAATAGATACGCGCATACACAGAAGTGCCGTTGCTTCCGTATGCGGTAATTCCGTGTCGAACCACTGCGCTGGCCGGTCTGGAATTATCGGACTTGCCGTGACATGCCATAGTGACGTTGTTGTGCGTCATTATCACTTTGTTGTGGCTTTTTAGTGCACCATATTTCCGCGACGCGTCATGATTGTCTAATAACTACTGTTGAGAACTTGTTTTTTATCTTGTCAGTACTACCAGAGTAAAATCCCGTAACGTAATAATTAGTTGCCTTTTTATGTTTGTTGGCATGGCCCGACCCGACCAGTGGCGGTGCTTTTGAGAAGCTTACATCTCTGCAGCCGCGCGTCAGATTGACAAGTGATCTTCTTTGCTGAGTAGCCTCATCCATCTTACCCTGTTTGAAACCAGTACCGACTCATGTGGGTGATTACTACTGCGTGTGGCGCGTTCTGCGTAAAGAGTGTTGAAAAGTGTTTTCTTTAAGATTTCTAAATTTGCCGAGCATGTGTCAAATTGTTCAAAGGTAGGGTACTGAAAGTTTGATCGCGATCGGTTGGTAATTACGTGAGTTATTTTAATAAAAACCTAGAGGGGTGGCATCCACCCCCTCCCCCTTCCCAGGCGAGGGTTAACATTTCCGTTTGACTAAGTAAGGATTCCAAGTAAGGCTTCCGGACTTCTAGAGGATGCAGACCGGCCAAAGACGTTGATTTGATGGGCCGTCCGACAGAAGTCGAAAATTTGTGTTGAAATTTCGTCTGTTTTTGCGTTATTGAATCGATAAAAACTATTCTGCTTTGTACAAGTTGCATAGCATTTTTTTTTTAAATGTGTCAATTTTCAGCCGATTTCCGTGGTTTCGGAAATCGGCTTCGGAAATAGGGGCGCATTTTCCTGTTTCCGAAAAATACGCCCCTATGCCCTGCCCCCCCCCTCCCCTTGAAAATATCCCGGATCAACCCCTGAATCATGAAGAGAGAAGGGCAAATTCCCCTTCCCCAGGAACATGGAGGGCCATTCAATACAAAAATGCCCCCTGTAACGGCTCTTTCGCGCTGAGAACCCCCCCCCTGGTCAATGACTTTTCGTGCTGACGACCCGACTGCACCCCCTCAGGTCAACAACTTTTCGCTGATGAGACGGATTTAAATTGTAGCTCCCTCCAATTTCGAACCCCCAGTGCGTGACGTCACGAAACCGGAGCTATTTCATGTTACAACTGAACAGTTATCCACAGTTCCAAGAATTAAGTGCTTCCTGGATATATATTCTAAGCATTGGATCTGTTTCTGTGATTCATGCAATTTGTGGCACTTGCATGCAATATGCGGTAAATATGCCGGGCTTTCAAGCAAATAATACCCAGCGCGTAAAAATACAAAGTCAAACATCACATCTCATGTAACAAATGCCTGGAAGTTCCACCAGAGCTAGGAAATGTTCAATACGTCAGCAACTCGATGAAACACATATAGCAGACAGTTAGCTCCGTACCTGGCCATGTGCCATCCAACTACATTCACAAGCAAAGGCGCAACCAAGGGGGGGGGGGGCACACGGGCCCGTGCCCCCCCCTTAGGAAATGTGGGGCCCCTCTGAGGCGGCCCCGTGGGGCCCCTTCTGATGAGTACCCGTGGGCCCCCTCTGAGGCGCCCCGTGGG